>JARQOC010000003.1:494992274-495002484 GCA_033576535.1 Allobates femoralis
GTGAGCCGGATTGTACCGTGTACCCTTATTATCTGGTACCAGTAAAGAACAGTTTTGAGCTGATTTGGTGTCTGGCTTCATTTAATCCATTGCCTGGAGACCTCTGCAGCACCACAGAGCCAAGGACTATAACTGCTCACTTCCTCCCCGCTGCCCTGAGGTAAAGCTCCACCTGTGGGGACCTGTACAACCAAGGCTGCTTCACCATCACCTCAGCGGCCGGCTGCAGCGCTGGTAACCACATTACCAGGTATATCAATAGCGGGTCAGGTTAACTCCTGCTCAAACCAATAGTTCTCATACAGGTCAGGTCAAATTAAAGCAATAGCATAGATAAAAAGAGAAGTTAAAATATAACTTTTAATAAACTGAAATGTTGAAAGACCTAGTTGTCTAGACTAACAAAAACAAAAGTCGTGCAAAAGTGACAGTGCAAAAAACTAGGAACACCTTCACGTTTGGCGGTAAGTACTTCCACCAGCTCAGGGGCACCGCGATTGGGAGTTCTATGGCCCCATCTTATGCAAATCTGCTCCTGGGCTGGTGGGAGGAAACCGTGGTCTTTGGGGACCACCCAAAGATTGATACCGAGAAGATCATTCTGTGGACTAGGTTCATAGACGATGTCTTTCTAGTGTGGAGAGGGACTGAAGAGGACTTTGATGCTATGGTGGAAGCACTTAACCATAACACCATTGGCCTACACTTCACCTCGGAGGTTAGTAAGAACAAACTTCTGTTCCTTGATATCCTGATTGAAAGGACAGGACAAGGAAACCTTAGAACGAGTACTTTCAGGAAGGAAACAGCTACAAACTCGTTACTGAGGTGGGAGAGTGGCCACCCTAGGAGCCATAAAAAAGGTATACCAAAGAGCCAGATGATCTGCAGGAGAAGAAATTGCTCACATGAAGAGCAATTTAAGACTCAGGCCACAGATCTGAAGATGAGGCTCAAGGAAAGGGGATACCCTAGTAGGGTGGTAAAGAAGGCCTGGAAGGAGGTAAAAGACCTCGATAGGTCAAAATGCTTGTGACCAAAACAGTACCATCTGATAAAGGGGGCGAAGACGAGGTACGCCTGATTGCGACCTACACCAGTGGGGCAGAGGACGTAAGGGGCATCCTTGCTAGACACTGGCCTATTCTGAAAATGGACCCAGATCTCAGTCCGTACCTCCCAGCAACACCAAGAGTGACCTATCAAAAGGCAAAGTCCCTCAAGGATAGGCTGGTACACAGTCACCTAACAACTCCGGGTACATGGCTCAAAACTAATCTTAAGGGCTGTTTCAGGTGTGGGAACGTAGCGAATGTGAATCCATAGACACTACCAAGAGCTTTATCAGCAATAGTGATGGAAGAACCTATTACATCAGGTCTTTCATCAATTGTAAGACACGAGGGGTGGTTTACAGAGCTCAGTGCCCATGCAACCTGGAGTATGTGGGGAAGACAAGGAGAGAGCTGAGGAGGAGGGTGTGGGAACACAAAAGGGATATCAAGAAAAACTATGATACCCCTATCGCCAGGCATGTGAATGGGTACATGGCGGTGATGAGAACTGTGTCAAGTTCATAGGTATAGACCACATACCCCCCCCCGGCTCGAGGTGGAGACTGGGATTCAAAGATCCTGAGAAAAGAGTGTTTCTGGATTTACACCTTGAATACTGCGGCGCCGCTAGGCCTGAATGAAACCCTGTCTTTCTCTCCTTTCTTGTGAAGCTGACACTATAGGGATGGATAGGAGGGAGAGCCAACGTTGAGTGGGGGCGCCAGGTTTCAGGGTGCCGACCTCCGCTGGCAGGTAGGGTTAGGGGGTGAGCAAGGGAGAGATGTACAGATTTTTTTTTTTGTTTTTTTTAGGCTTATCTGTTACTCCAAATACTGTTCTTTTCCCTCTTTCCCCATACTGCCCCACTCTATGAATATAGGGAAACCTGTGCCCTGGCTGGTGTGGGATGCGTTCGGGCGACCACTCTGCATTAACGAGTTCCAATGGGAACAATGCCCATATGAATGCCTAAAACCATGTTGAAGGTCTGATGTGACCAAAAGTCCCCAATTTTTACCCTTTGGTCAAAATGCACTCTCTGTGTATATGGATGAGTGGATTTCTGCCCCTAGAACTGCTGGCAGCGATGCAGCAGATGTGGGAGGGGCTCCCACACTCTGCTGGGATGTTCTGAGCCACTGTGATCCGCCTCCAGCTCTGACAGAGCTGAGGAGGTGTGCCTTTGCTCAGACAGGAAACAGGAAGTGTTAGGTGGAACGCATATGTGTTCCACAGGCAGGAAGTGACATGTTGCAATGCCGCTGACATCACTTCCTGTCATGTGACAAGCCATGTGCCTGATCAGGAAGTGCTATAAAAGGCACTTCTGATCAGCGGCTGCTTGATCCAGGCTGATGAACCTTGTGGGGCCAGACTGGGTAAGTGTACATTCCCTGAGACCCTGCATGGGACTAGACTACATGATAGTAAGGCTGTGTGGATTTGTATGGGGCAGGAATGGAGATATTGCAACCGATATTCTCTGTCTTCTTGCAGACAACATAGCCATCATCTACATAAGGGTGGATGTATCCTATGATTACCAACCCTGATGTGTGTACCATGACTCCCCTGATGAAGAGGGATCTGAAACGCGTCGGGAGGAATGCATCAGATGACATGGTGGCGACTATAAAGTACTGAGCCCTGAGCAGCCTGGACAACATCAATGAAAGGTTGATCCAAGTCTATGTGGACTCACTTCATGTGAAGCGGTGGGGTAACTGGGTGAGATCGCTCTGATTTGGAGTGCATACTTTGCTTTTTTCCACCTATACATGTGGTCTGTGTACCATGAGGGAAGTGTATGAGCCTTGATATTGCACTTCCTGTAGGTAGGCAGACGCAACTAGAGACATAATCCAGTATTCCTAGGTATATGGACGGGATCTGGATTTGTCTCTATTAACCCCTTGGAAAAGAGTAAAGGGGATTACTCACAGCAATATACAGTTTTTTGCACTGTACACTCTTGCACGACTTTCTGTTTTTGTTAGTTCTAGACAACTAGGTCTTTTTAACATTTCAGTTTATTAAAAGTTATATTTTAACTTCTCTTTTTATCTATGCTATTGCTCACATTACTAGGTACCACAGGTGGCGTCACGTGTAATACCCCCCATCATCAACCCCCATCAGCCAATTGAGTGCCCAGGGCATGGAACCGGGACCCGACCAGCGATGATCCCCCACGAAGCCACCGTCCCGGTATCCGAAGGTACCCCTTTCCTGCCGGCCTGGCTCAAATTTTGGCATCATGAACAGGATCCCGTGCCTGGTAAAATCTGGGTACTGTGTGCCTTAAATTGTAATTATATTGACTGAACTTTATTTCACTGCGTAGGCCAAAACTGGCGGGCCTGGATATGTGACTGAAATGTGCTCGCCCAGGGACGTGCCTCGGCCCCTCATGCAAGGAGGGCCATGCAAGAGGCGCCAAACTGTCTCCCCGCCCCACTTGTCATCAAACAACCAAGGGGGCGGGATGGGAACCAGACCGCACCAGCTCGGGACTATAAAAAGTAAACAGGGTGCGGCCGGAGGGCAGAACGAGAGACAATGGCCACTACCAGACCTTCTACCCGAGCATGGTCCGAATACCATGGCAGCTACAAGACTGAGAGATCTGGTCCACGAAGTTGAGGAAGACCTGAGGGCAGACACCGGAGCCCCAGGGATACCAACACTTGAAGATGAGGTTGACGATGCGGCCCTCTGGAGTGTAGCCCTTGACAATTTGCGGGCCCAGGTGATGGAGGTCATGGAGTGGACGATCCAGAGGTGGAGTGCCAACATGCAGCTGGAGCTGAGTCAGCGTGAGAGACGACAACAGGGGCATGAGCTAGACCAGTGGTGTCGGTAGAACAAGAGACCGAGCACCAGGTGGCTGGTGAGGACTACACCCCCACAGAGCCGATTCAACCACCGCTGAGGAGACCGAACCACCTGAGACCAGCAACCCACTACCTAGTCAGGAGAACCGCGAGCCCGATACTAATGCTGATACGGAGCCTGCCGAACCGGAAAATCTGATCCGGTTCTCCGAGGAGCCCGACCTGATTGTGGAGGAATTTGAGGAAGAAAGCTCTAACAACCAGGTGAGTTCCGGGGCGGAGGACCAAGAGGACGAACCAGTCGGCGGCACAGAGGCGTCCGAGCCCCACGAGTTATGGTGGGCCGATCGCCAGGATCGAGAGGAAGAACCAGTCAGCGGCACAGAGGCATCCGAGCCCCGCGAGCTATGGTGGGCTGATCACTTGGAGCAACCAACCTGCCTGGTCGGAATGGAGATGAGGCGATTTGGAGGCTAATCTTCAGCCCAGCCTGCACTACTAGCAACCCGTTTGGAGGCCACAGTTCCAGGATGATGAGGCAGAGCGCCATAGGCGGCGAGAAGCATGGTGGGCTAACTAAATGGAGACCCGTCAGGCCCGTGCCTTTGCCCGTACCCAACCACCATTGCCTGTGGACCAAAGGAAGAATGGGACAATTACAGCCTTCAAGCTTGTTACCAGGTACGGCTTTGCCTGGGAAGTAGGCCTCTATGTAGAGGTCTTCGTGGGGAGAAGAGATGTCGAGCCCCACCTCCCGCAAGGCCACCCGGACCGGGATTTCTACCGGGTGATGTGATCACATATGGACGCTACCGTGTTTCCCTGAATATAAGACAGTGTCTTATATTAATTTTACCCCCAAAAGTCCCACCCTGACTTATTTTCGGGGTATGTCTTATATTCCCTCCTAACCCTACCCTAACCCTAACCCTAGCCCTAACCCTAACCCTAGCCCTAACTAACCCTAGCCCTACCTAGCCCTAACCCAGGGGCATACAATACAGGCACATCACATCAGGGGCACACTCACACATGCAGGCACCTCACACATGCGGGCACACTGACAGGGGCACACTGACCTGGGCTCCTCCGACCACCGGGGACCGCAGCACATCCCAGGCATCCACATGCCTGAGGACCGCAGCACATCCTGGGCACCTCCAACATCCCGGGCACCTCCGATAGCCCGGGCACCTCCGACAGCCCGGGCACCTCCGCACCTCACCCGGGCACCTCCGACAGCCCCGGGCACAGCAGCACGCAGGCTGAGCATCGTCGCACAGACAGCCCGGCCTGCACACGTGCCGCTGTTCCGGCCAATCACAGGCCAGGAGCTGCCTGGGGAGCCAATGACAGGCCAGACTGACGTCATGCAGCGCGACTGGCTTGTGGGTTGGCCTCTGGGCAGTTCCTGGCCTGTGATTGGCGGGACAGTGGCGGGGATTTAAAATACCCGCCCTGCTCACCCAGGCACCGGAACACAGCGGGGGCACCGGAGACAGCAGCGGCGGCAGCGGTAAGTATGAGAGATTCCCCTGGCCCCCCCCACCCCACCAAATTTTCCCGAAAATAAGTCACCCTGTCTTATAATCGGGGTATGACTTATATTAAAAAAATTGCCCCCAGCCCTGCCCTGTCTTATAATCGGGGGTGACTTATTTTCGGCGAAACACGGTATGCAGGACCCCGAGGCTGGTAGGCGATTCAGATCAGTAAGTGTTGAACAGTTACGATGATCCCGGTTTCGTGTTAAATGTAGATAGTTAATTGTGTGAATTCTTGATTAACCCATAAAAAGACTCACATGGACTTGAATGTCAACTCTTGGTGTCCGAGTCTGATTTAAACTTAAATCAGAGACTCAATACCTGGCCCCTGTTGGGCTGATGTGGACTAGAATTGTTACTGTTTAAATGCAACGTTTAGGAGATGGTACCTTCTGCAAAGAAAGAAAAGTAATCATATTGTTTTTGTTATATTTAGTCGTAACCCGGTTAATAAAATTAAGCTCAGACCCGGTTTGGTTGTGACACTCGCGGACGAGTGTAGTTCACCAAGGAGGAATGTGGCGCCCTTGTGGCAGGATGCCACAAGGAGGTACTGCACCAAAGCAGAAGGTGTGGTGTCTCTGTAGTCATGGATGAGAAGGAAACACAGAGCTGCACACAAGCATGCTCATAACACACCTTAGTACAGGGGACTGTAATTCAGTAGGTCCCAGGGGGTGGAGCTTAGAAAAGCAGGAGACGTGAATGACAGTTACAGACACAAGTCAGTCAGAAGGTGAGAGAAGAGAAGACGGACACCGGGGAACCCTGCAGCCATGACAGGAGGGCACCTTTAAGAAGCGGAGGTGAAGGGGGACACTCCAGGTCTGGTTGGAGCCGTCTGGAGTGCCCAGGTCAACACCGGTATTCTGAAGCCGAGGCGTTTCATTAGGTTTATCCCAAACTGCAGACCAGCATGTTGTGGGACCTCATAAGTGAGCCACAGACACCCACCAAGGAGCCTAATCCTCTGTCCCAAAGCTTGGTCCAAGATGCCAAGAGGTAACAAGGACTTAAGGCAACAGACCTGGGGACCAGTAACCAGACTCTAGTGTGGGAGAGAAGTGACCGGGAAAGTAACCGGAGGGACATCTCTGAAGGCTCTAGGAAAAGCCTCCAAAATCAGTGACTAAAACCCTCAGTGAGCCCCACTGTACCTTGTACCCTTATCATCTGGTACCAGTAAAGAATGGTTTGAGCTGATTTGGTGTCTGGCTTCATTTAATCCATTGCCTGGGAGGCCTCTGCAGCACCACAGAGCCAAGGACTACGACTCCTCACATCCTACCCACTGCCCTGAGGTAATGCTCCACCTGTAGGGACCTGTACTACAAAAGCTGCTTCACCAGTCACCTCAGCGTCTGGCTGCAGCACTGGTAACCACATTACCAGGTACGACAGGTGGCGTCACGTGTAATTCCCCCTATCATCAACCCCCATCAGCCAATTGAGTGCCCAGGGCACGGAATCGGGACATGACCAGCCATGATCCCCCACCGAAGCCACCATCTCGGTATCCGAGTAACCCCTTCCTTGCCAGCCCAACTCACATGAAAAGAGGCACACCGCGATGGCCATAGAGATCAGCAGTGTGAATGCTAGCTGTTTAATTACTTTTTGATTTGTCTTAACATGTACATAATGAATTAAATGTTAACTTTGAGTGTCTCTTATTTATTTTCTTTCATGATGTTCTATGATTCACTGTATCACGACATTTTATTTTACTGTGTTGTTTATTGTATTTCTACAACCATTGTTACAGATACAGGACATTTGATGAAGCTCGTGCCTGAGCTGAAATGTCACATGTGGACTCTGTTTTCACTTTTTCCACGATTTTCCACAATAGATACAAAAGCAATGAGGCGTAAAATTTTCTCTTTTATTTTGTCCTTTTTGAGTACTACATTCCATATGGAGGATGGAGTCATATATATCAGGATGGGGCCATGTATACCAGGGTGGGCCGAGGATGAGGACCAAATATACCAGGATATGAGGGGTATATTATATATAATTCAATGGCTTAAGTGGACAGAATGTAAAACGTAATATTTACTAGTTAATATGATAAAAATAGTCAATCAGTTCCACCAGATAAACTAAGCCTATCCAAACCTACTCAGATATAAGGGTGGCTTAAATACTAGTTAACAAAATATTGTCCAAAGAAAATTCCTTTGTCTTCAGCCTCAGATACAAAAGACAAGATTATGTTAAGGTAAATGTGTGTTCACATTTGGAGTTATGTTATTGTTCAGATTAACCTAGTATTGCACATCAGTCCTCTATTTAAACTGACAAGTGCAATCGTCCATAAAGTGCACCAGTTTTTGTCTCTCCAATCTAAATGCATAGAACCCAGGAAGAATAGTGGTCTCTGCCAGAATTAATGGGGTAAATTCCTTAAGACAATATACCGTAATTCAAGTTTAAAATGTAGTTATTAATTTAGTTAAAATGTAGTTGTTGAGTGGGGATCATGTAGCAGTTTCATAATATTAATGGCACCCTGCTATATGTTCAAGAATACATTATCCCCCAAATCTCCCAAATATAAATTACGTGGACACATTAGCAGGCAGCATCTATCACCATACTGCATACATCCTACCTAAATGCAAGTGTTTCATACTAATTTGAGATGTGAGCTCATATCAAAGTGCACCATAGATGATGCACCGCCTTCCTCTGTGACGCCAGTCCCAGGTTAACCAATCGTCAATCTTTTTCATCAGACCAATAGCGCAAGGTTGTATCATCACTGGGCTAATGCATACACATTCACGGGATTTAACTTGTGTTACCATGGAACAGAGAGAGTCCAGCTTCTATACTGAAGATAGCAAATATATTGAGTAGATATGTCAATCAGACAAGTGTAATCTAGTACGTAAATGGCTAAAAAAGATGTTTAAGCTTGCTCTTTGTATTCCTTGCCTCCCCTCATTTGCTGTTTCAGCAGACTGAAATATTAAAGAGTTAAAACCATGACCTTCATATCGGACAATACTCTTATATAGGACAATATTACATCCCATAGAGTTTATAGAAGATATCATAAAACAGTTGAAAAACAATTGCAAGCCTCAGGATTTACTCAAAGAATAATCATTAAAATGAAAGAGTAAGATGCACCACAGAAATATTCAAATTAGAAAAAACAAATACAACACAATTGTAGCCTGAAGGGATGCATAGAATGCTAGATAAAAGATGTAAATGACATAAATTTGCTTAAACCATGAGGGGTGACTGTCTTCAGTCTATACATCCAGTGAGATTCTTACCCCAGAATTCTATTATCCATATCCCTCTTCTAGGTGAGACTTTCACATTTTCAATGACTTGGAATAGGATAGATTTAGAATATCCTCCATACTTTTAACCAAAATGTCAGACAATTGGTGTATCTTCTTTTACTGATATCGTCTAAATGTTTCAATATTCTTTGTTTAATAGGTCGAATCGGTTTGCCCATATAGCTCATCGGGGAGGGTCACTTAGCCATGTAGACTATACCAGAGGTATTACCATTAATAATTTGTTATTCAAGTATTTCAAGCCTGTCACTTCACACTGAAAAGTATTAGTCTCAACAATGGAGTCACTGGACAAGGTATTTAAACCAAGGAACATTGCACTGGAAATGAAGTCTGGGAGAATAACTACTCTCCTTGTGTAGATTTAATCCTGCATGCAAGCAGTGAGGAGACTTTCAGCCACAATGCTAACTTCAGAGAGGAAATAGACAAACTCTAGTGTCACTTATTCGAAGTAGCAATCCTAAAAGTCAAAATTTACTCTTTTATGAGCCTTTCCGTATGACTTGGGATTTATGCCAGTTCAGAGCCCCAATCAGCAGACGCTGCGTTTCTTTTTTATTTTTTACCTCAGTTGGGAAATTCCTTAGTAAGAAACACAACCCAAACAGAACGTCTTCACCAAACATCTCAGTCACTTTCAGAATGTCACAGCTGTTCCCATCATCATTGGAAAACAAACTTTATTTGAAATACAGCATCATAAAACTAAACAATCGAGGTATCGACAAGATATCTCCACTTTTCCAGTTTCCAAATTCCCTCAGCGTCAACCTCCCCTGTTTTCCTTTTATCCCACAAACATACCGTATACGGTCATGGCCAAAAGTTTTGAGAATGATACAAATATTAATTTTAACAAAGTCTACTGCTTCAGTTTTTCTAATGGCAATTTGCATATACTCCAGAATGTCATAAAGAGTGATCAGTTTAACAGCAATTACTTGCTAAGTCAATATTTGCCTAGAAAATTAACTTTAACCCCCAAAACACATTTCAACATCATTGCAGTCCTGCCTTAAAAGGAGCAGCTAACATCGTTTTAGTGATTGTTCCATTAACACAGGTGTGGGTGTTGATGAGGACAGGGCTGGCGATCAATCAGTCATGAGTAAGAATGACACCACTGGACACTTTAAAAGGAGGCTGGTGCTTGGTATCATGGTTTCTCTTCAGTTAACCATGGTTATCTCTAAAGAAACACGTGCAGCCATCATTGCACTGCACAAAAATGGCCTAACAGGGAAGAGTATCGCAGCTAGAAAGATTGCACCTCAGTCAACAATCTATCGCATCATCAAGAACTTCAAGGAGAGAGCTTTTATTGTTGTCAAAAAGGCTCCATGGCACCCAAGAAAGACCAGCAAGCGCCAGGACCGTATCTTAAAACTGTTTCAGCTGCAGGATCGGACTACCACCAGTGCCGAGCTTGCTCAGGAATGGCAGCA
>JARQOC010000003.1:495008006-495068031 GCA_033576535.1 Allobates femoralis
GAGGGGGAAGGGGGTAATAGGAAGTAGAACAGTGAGAATGTGAGGAGTTGAGTAGTGAGAGGAGAACAGAACAAACATCCTGGGGACTGGAGCCACCGAGAGGCTCATCCCAGGGCAGTGGTGAGTCGGAAAGAGCAGACTAGAGAGAAAAGGGTCCTAAGGGCACGGGAAGTGAGGAATCCACACCGACCAGAGTCAGGTGGAGGGATTGGGTCGCAGAGGGGACCAGTCCCAGACTACAGAGACTTTAAGCCTCAACTAGGAAACTGGAGGCTTTGGTATCTTCATGTGCACCAGCCACATCCACACACACTCGCTAAAAAGGCAGCAACATGGAGTCAGGGGACAGAGGATGTCGCCCGACAGGGCCCAAGGTCGCTGGCTTGGGACACTGAGGTGCATGGCAGGAAGGCGAGAGCAAGCGCAGTGAGAAGACCTGAAATGGCAGAGGAGAAGGGGGTCCCAGAAGTTGGCTGGATCACCGACTCGTAGGACCAGCACCCAAATTGGCTGTTGCATCCTGGAGAACTGAGTAAAACGTGAAGATTGCACCCTGCTGTGTCCTCAGATTATTTCCAGTGCCCTCAGGCCTGCCCATCGACCATCACTACCATCCAAAAGGTTACTACATCTGCCCTGGGGCCCCGCTCCACCCGTGGGGAGCTGAACCATCTATGATGTGTCACCAACTGCCCCAATGGTCCAGACCCGCAGCGTTAGCCATCCCTTGCCGAATACTACGGTGGAGTCACTACTCAATCCCTTATAAATTATCCCCATTTTATGACACGGCCAGGGCCACGGAGTTCGGTCATGGCCCCATGACCTCCCCGAAGAATTGTGATTCAGTTCAGAGTACCCCATGGCCATGGTGGGCGTGTCACTAGCACCACATTCATCATACCACATTAAGGGTATGTGCCCACAGGAAGGTTTAACGTCGGTTTAGCAGCGAAAACCGCCGGCGGTTTAGCATACGTTTAATTTAAATTTATGTAAATCCTAAGCAGCGTTAGGACTTACAAGTAACTATATGTAATTTAGAAACCGCTGTGCACACATAGTCGGTTTATGTGAGCGGATCTGCCCGCGGTTGAGCGGTTTAGCAGCATACAGCATGTCAATTCTTCTCAGCGGTTTTTGATCGGTTCCATGAACAAAATCCTCCATAGAGAACCGCCGGAAAAACCGCTGGAAAACCGACTGAAAAACGCTGTGCACACGCTGAAAAAAACCGCCGGAAAACAGCTGGAGACTTCAGAGCTCAGAACTGATAATTTCCAGCGGTTTACTGATGGTGTGAATGCCACTAAACCTTCCTGTGGGCACATACCCTTAGGCTATTTTCACACCTGCAGTTTTTGAAATCCGGTACAGATCTGTTAAAAAGCCAGATCTCTAACTAGACAATAATGGACTGAACCATTCTGAGTTTTTCTTTTATTTATTTTAAAACATATGTTTTTGAGGATTCTCGGAGATAGATGATTGAGCTTCCCAGTCTCCCATTGCTTGCTTCGGGGACCACTCATTAAGCTTCATGAATATTCACTGCACTGAACTGAGTCAGCATCTGCGATTGACTGTTGCACTCAGAAAGCACGCCCACAATCTGTATCTGCACCTGTGCTTAGTTTCCATATACATTAGTGTATGGCAACCAACCTGCCGTCATTTGTGTAAAATATTTATTTTTTTTTTTTTTAAAAAGCGTACTTTTCATTCTCAGCACAGATAAGGCGGACAGTTGAGGACTCCAGCCACCAGCTATGTGCTTAATATTGGCTGAGTATCAAACATGGGGACCTCATGCAGGTTTTTTTTTTTTCTAATTAAAAAACAGCAACATGGGGTCCCCCACAATTCGTTACTTCGCCAAGATGCTAATTACCAAGCAGTGTGACATCTCACCCTAGGGAGGCACAGTTATTACCCAGCCCTCGAGGGCAAGAACAGCAGCCTGCAGCTGCATACATCATTAGAAGTATTAAATCCTTGTGCTTTACTTATCTCTTCCCTTTGCCCTGGTGCAGACAACCCTTAATTTCCTATTTAATAACCCCAAACACACAACAACGATAATCAACAATATTTTATGAAGCACACTCAGCTCGGCTGCATGGGAGGTTGCATTGAAGTAGGAATCATCCTATCAAAGCGAGCTCTAAGCACTCAATGAGTGCACCAAGAGCTTCAGCTGTGCTAGCGGTTCCTTGAGTGAGGTAACCTAAGGACACAGCTGACATGGTTACCATTGTAATAATATCAGCTGTGTCCTCAGATAACCACTCATGGCACCGCTGTTACAGCTGCAGCTCTCTGGGCACTTATTGTGTGCTCAAAGGTAGAACTGATCGGATGCTCCTTCAGTGCTACCTTTAATACAGCAGAACAGAGTGTGCTGCATTGGACACCGTTGTGGATTATATTTGGGGTTAATAAATGGGAAAATGAGGGTTGTCTCTGCATTTTATTATTAATAAAATTATTTTTCTGTTTGTGTTTATTAATTATTTACTTACCAAATTGATAATGGGCAGGTATCATAGAAACCTGAACATTACCAATTTAGGGGTTGATGGCAGCTGTCATTAACCACTTTTATCATCACCCTGATGGCCCTGTATCAGGGCATCAGAAAAAGCGAGGTAAAACACCAGGATTTGTCGCTTTTAATGAATGCACCAATATTTTGGGGGATTCTATTCTTACCCTAGGGGAGCAAATAACTAGGTGCCTACCCAGAGTGAGTAATAACCCCCAGCTGTGCACTTTATCTTGGCTGCGTATCAAAATTGAGCAGAGGGAATCACTTGCCACTATTTTTTTTTCTTGTGTCAATAAATTGAGATAAGGAAAACATCACTGCATACATCTACTTAAATGCCCCACTTCATGATAAAATATCTCTGTAGCGTGAACTTTTTGCGTTTCCCATGAATTTCATCAAAAATCCAAATCCTTAACTTTGTGAGGCTGGCTTCATACCACAGTTTTTCACTGATCAGTGTCCATCAGTGTTTGGGTGCCAAAACCCGGAGAGGAACTTGCAGAGAAAAACTAGAATTGAAAGATTGACACCCGTTTGAGTTTTGGAGACACTCCTGGTTTTGGCACCCAAACACTGATGAACAATGATCAGTGAAGAACTGTAGTGTGAAGCTAGCCTTAGTGCATGTTCAATCGATCTTACTTATTGCAATTTTACAAGAAACCAATGAATTGTACCACCATATGGAGCTTTTATTTTTCATTAATTATCCATAAAAGTAAATAAAATTAAGATATAAAGAAAAATATACATAGCAACAATTTTAAACACAAATGGCGGCCAGGCTCTGATTATGCAACTCATTGTTAAGCAAACTGCTAGCCCGCAGGAAAGAGCATGGAAAGCACAAGCCAAAGACCTTCTCCCACAAAAGAGCTAAGGGGGGGGGAGAAACGGGGAATTAAAGGGAAAAAAAACAAAAAAATGAAGGCAGACAATTTCTCTTTATATGGATACATAGCTAAACTATTGTGCTGTTTTATGGAAACATTTTGTAAAAATAATGCACAAGCATTTAAAATGAGTACTCTAATCAGGGTGCACTCATCTGTGAAAAATACCTCAGAGCAACCCAATAAAAACATTGGATTGCACTCGCCCCGATGTTAGACAATAGTGTCAGGAACATCTGCGACTTTTTCCCGCAACAAGAAAAAGGCTGAGAGGGTAAGAAACATTTAAAAAAAAAAAAAAATTTGCAGCCTGAAGAGTACGCATGACTGCAGATCTCGCTGAGATTCCGCCATCAGAAGTGTATGGGTGCAATGAAAACACGGCACACCAAAAGCACAGCATTCAGACAGATTTTAGCATGGACATTTCCATGCAGTAAAAAGACAGGATAGATGCTAGTATAATTGGGATAGATGCTAGGATAGCTAGGTCAAGCTTACCAGTGTTGCACTGCTCGCTTCTGGGGCCATCCATTAAGCTTCATGCACATTCACTGCACTGACCGGCAAAAGCCAAATCACAGACGCTCATTCTCTGCAAGAGCATCTGTGATTTGGCTGTTGCAATCTGAATGCATTTTCTCAATCTGGACGATGTCTGTACTTTGTTGTCATGCACATATTCGTGTATGGCAACCAACCTGCAGTCAGTGTGTAAAATAAATAAAATTAGAAAAAAAAATAAATAAAAAAAATGCATAGGGTTCAGCTGTATTTTTCAGTCTCCGCACAGAAAGTCGTCAGCTGGGAGCTGCCACCCTCATCTGCCCAATTTTACCTTGGCTGGAAAAAAAAAATGCATAGGGCTCCGCCCTATTTTTAAATTGCCAGCCAAGGTAAACTAAGATGCTGGGGGCTGGTATTCTCATAAATGAGCTGCGTACTGTGGCCAGGTAAGCGATGACCATGCTAGTGGTTATTAGCCGACGGTTACTATGGCACCGGTGTCCTCGGGTCACCTCTTATCCAGCCGCAGCACTCAGTTCATTCGGTTTTCAAAGGCCACGAAGATATAATAATAATAATTTTATTTATATATCGGCAACATATTACACAGCACTTTACAAGTCAGAGGGGACATGTACAGACAACATGAGACAATAAAGAGTAACAAAAATTCAAAAACCATGAAGCGTGAGGTCTCTGCTCGCAAGCTTACAAGATAGAGCTTTTTTTCACACAGAGTCCTCTGATTAAGCAGGGCTGAGAGTGTGCTGCGGCGGCGAGGTCGCAGAGGATCAAGGATTAGTATGAGGGGGTAAAGATGGAGACCAAAAATGTGTTTGTGGTTTGATTTCTAATAAAAGGTTTTTTCTGTGTGTTCTTAATGATTTATTGGAGATACTTAATGGCCGGGTCTAATATTAGCCCAACATTAAGAAACTAGAGTTTAATGCTAGCTGGCAATACAATGCTGGCACTAACCCCTTATTACCCAGCATGCTACCACCACCTGGAAGAGCCAAGTAAAGCGCCTGGAAATGGAGCTATGATGAATGTGCCATCTTCAGGGGTGGCAGCAGATGCCTATTCTTTAGTGTGGGGGTGGGGAGGGGGTACTAAAACAATAGGCCCTCACCCCAACCCCACTGAGAATACCAGCCCCCAACTGCCTAGTCTTACCTTGGCTGGCAATAAAAGATTATTACATTATAATAAAATTATATAATATATATATCCACGAACCCTACACATTGATTAAAATTATTTATTTTACACAATATGATGGCAGGTTGGTTGCCATACACCAATGTGTTTGACAACCAAGAACAGACCCCGTCCAGATTGAGAATGTGCAGTCAGATTGCAAAAGCAGAGAGCGAGCATTTGTGTTTGGCTGTTGCCGGTCTGTGCAGTGAATATGCATGAAGATTAATGGGCGGCCCTGGAAACAACCTGTAGGACAATGGCAAGCTCGATCTAGCTATGCTAGCCTCTGTATCCTATATCTTTCCATTTCCTGCGGGCAAGCACATTAAAAAAAATCATGTTATACTTATATACGCATTACTTACGGGTGCTAGGTTGGGGGGAAAACTGCACACTAGCATGTCATACGGGTGTCAAAACACATGACACTCTGCCACTGAGAAAAGATCCACAGATGTGAGTGTACCCTTTGACAAATCTATAAATTTTAAGGCATGTCGGGAGTTTCGCAACACCCAGAAAGCCACAAAATTAAATTTCTTCTGTTCACATGTTCCCTAGTTGGGAATGAAACATATCAAATTATTTGTTCACTTAATACCTTTTGCCCAGCCATTGGCAACCATGACTAGTAAAGCATCTTTAAAGCGACCATGTGCTTGTGTGACTCCAGCTAAAATCTTCCAAGTTCTGGTCACTTCCTTCATCGCTGCTGCAATAATACGGAGAGGTAGAAAGCAAAAGCATTTATAGAACAGGTCTGATGGAAAGTAGTAGACCATGTACCTGAATGGTAGAGAAAAGAAATATCAATAAGATACTTAAAAAAAAAAACTTATTTTTTTGATCATTCACCATTGTTTTTTTTTTTTTTTTTTTTTTTTATTAATTTACAAGGATTGTCCACCTTTGGTGAAACATTTTCCTTATCTAAATATGTTCTTGCCTTAAAAAAAAAAAAAAAAAAAAGTTGAAACCAAATGCTTTTATCAATAATGTTGCCTTTGTGTTTGTCTATTGCATACTGCAGAATGTTTGCTAATGAAGTTCACGCCCAACTCAATCTGATGGCCTAATGGGAAAGTCTCCAACTCATAGCAGGCTTTTTTTTTTTTTAACCGTCCTTATGGCCACTTTACACAAACCAACTTCTGTCCAACTTCTGAACAACTTGCTGGTTGCAGTGAAATCATGGACACATGGCTGTGTACAAATGGAACAATGTGTCCATGATTTCACTGCAACCAGTAAGTTGTTCAGAAGTTGGACAGATAAGTTGGTTTGTGTAAAGTGGCCTTTACAGCAGACTTGTGACCACAATCAGAATTGAATGTGGAGCCAATAAGCCTGTAAGAACAAACTATGGAACATTTTTAAATGTAACTAAAATTAAAAAAAAAAAAAGTGAATTTTAGCCCAAAATACATGCAGTTGAGAGAAAAAAAATAAAAGAAACCCAGGTAAAGCTTGAAGTTTGTCTTTACATCCATGGCAGGAGGACTACACTAGTTTCTAATAGGAATCTGTTGAGTCAAGAGCAATTTTCCACAGAGGTCCTATATAAAAAAAAAAGCTCAGCTCAAACATTGTAATCATTTATCCCATTATTCTCTGGGGATTTTTTGCAGAGTTATCTTTAAAAACAAAAAAAACAAAAAAAAAAAAAAAACTGGATAACAAATCACCGACAAGATAATATTTAGGTGTATATCAAAAAAGCCCTGACTTAAGTTAAGTTATACGGTAAGATATCGTGAACGATGATCGCTCAAACATCACGGGTTTAGAGTCGTTGAAACATAGTTAGGACGTCGTTTCGTTTAACACTGAGATTTGATTACAATAAATTATTGTAGAAAATGTTCTCAAATCACACGGTCCTCGATCAGCCAACCTGCTGCATAGTTCTGTGCGACACCGCGATAATGATGACGTTTGTGTTGTCTGGGATGTTACAAACAAAGCCGTAGGTTAACACTCCAGCATCAACTAACAACTGAGTGCACAGATGCAAAAGGTTTTTAATTTGTATTTTTGTATATATGTATGTAATGTTTAATGTTATGACGTGCTAATGACTAAGGGGACCCGCTCCCCGAAACGCGTCTAGCGTCTCCCCCTGCTGAGGATGCATCTCTGTACTTTTAATCTGAATTAAAAGGACGATCCGCTTCGCTGGCGCTGGCTTTTCTTTTCTCAATAAAGCCGTAGGCGTGCCTTGGCATTGTAGTTTCCGCCCCCCTTCTGTGCAGATTGGTTGTCACTACTGAGTTCCGAATAGCTGGCGTTTGTTTATGGAAAAGGCGCCATATTTGAAGATCCGTGGTTTGATCAGTAGACTCATTGACTTGTTCCTTAATTAACCTTTCAGTAAACACATTTAAACAAGGAGATTCATTGAAGTCGCCATTCTGTTGTATAGGAGTTTAGCTACACGCTTGTGAAGGCAAATAAAAATTTGTTGTAATGAAAGATTTGTGCAGTCATACATATTTATGTTTTGGTTTTCTTTATTCATTTTATGTTTTCTATGTTAGTTGTACATTAGGTTTTGTGTGATGTGAACACTTCTTATATTCTGTGCATTTTGTAGGTTTCCTTGGCTTAAGGGAAAAGGGAAAAGAAAAAAAAAAAAAAAAAAAAAAAAAAAAAAAAAAAAACACACCATCAAAAAACGTGTGAGTATTGTCTTTCAACTAAATTATGGGCAGAAGCATATACCAATATGATGTGCACAAAGGTATCTCACACATTCTATTGAAGGGTCCCAGCAGCATAGGCTGCAAATGTCCACTACACAGGTCAAGCCCTTTGACCACCACTGTATGCGCTCTGTCTCCCTCTCCATATAGATATATTTACACATGGGTATCTGTACACATACATATACACTTCAAATAATGACACTAATAATTTATGTACACATCCATATACACATACATAAGAGTACAGACCAAAGGTTTGGACACCTTCTCATTCAAAGAGTTTTCTTTATTTTCATGACTATGAAAATTGTAGATTCACACTGAGGGCATCAAAACTATGAATTAACACATATGGAATATACCGTATTTTTCGGCCTATAAGACGCACTTTTGTTCCCCCAAACTGTGGGGGAAAGTGGGGGTGCGTCTTATAGCCCGAATGTATGGTGGAGTGTGGGGGCAGCTCTGTAGCGGTGCCGGGGGGGGCTGGAGCGGGCTGCAGAGTGGAGATCTCCTGCTCCCGCTCATTTAATATGCACTGCCGCTGTCCATCACTGTGGTGCTGAAACTGCACCACGGTGATGGACTGGGGGAGCAGCACATTAAGCTGTCTGCGCCCCCCCTGTGATGGCAAATGCTCCCTCCCATGTTAAATATGGCCCCCCATGCTGCTGCCAATAATAAAATAACAACCACATTACTCACCTTTTCCAGCGATGTCCTGGCTCCCTCCATGCAGCTGCACTCCTCCACTTCCTGGTTCTTCTCTCTGTGAAGCCGGTCATGTGATCAGCTCAGCAGTCTCATCATCTCTGTGCACCCGATCATATTACTGGCATTACAGAGAAGTGCAGCTGCATGCAGGGAGCCAGGACATCGCTGGAAAAGGTGAGTAATGTGATTGTTATTTTATTATAGGCAGCAGCATGGTGGGCCATATTTAACATGGGGGGGGGGGGGGCATGTGCCAGCCCTGGGGGACTTGTGCTAGCCCTGGGGCATGTGCCAGCCCCGGGGGACTTGTGCCAGCCCTGGGGGACATGTAATGGCTCTGGGGGACGTGCGCCAGCCCTGGGTGGCATGTGGCAGCTCTGGGGGACGTGTGCCAGCCCTGGGTGGCATGTGCCAGCCCCCAGGGGGACGTGTGCCAGCCCCCGGGGGGGGGGGGTGTACCATCACTTGGGGACGTGTGCCAGCTGTAACCAGAATAAGGGGGCCATATCTAGGATGTGGGGCTATATCCAAGGATGAGGGACCATGTACCGGGAAGAGGGGGCTATGAGGGACATATACCCTATATGATTTGTAAGACGGACATTGACATTATAAGACGGACCCCATTTAACATTAAAAATTATTTTTTCCTCTTTTCCTTCACCAAATTTGGGTGTGCGTCTTATAATCAGGTGCGTTTTATAAAGCGAAAAATACGGTACTTAAAAAAGTGTGAAACAACTGAAAATATATGTCTTATATTCTAGGTTCTTCAAAGTAGCCACCTTTTGCTTTGATTACTGCTTTGCACACTCTTGGCATTCTCTTGATGAGCTTCAGAGGTAGTCAACGGAAATGGTTTTCACTTCACAGGTGTGCCCCGTCAGGTTTAATAAGTGGGATTTCTTTCCTTATACATGGGGTTGGGACCATCAGTTGTGTTGTGCAGAAGTCTGGTGGATACACAGCTGATAGTACTACTGAACAGACTGTTAGAATTTGTATTATGGTAAGAAAAAAGCAGCTAAGTAAAGAAAAACGAGCGGCCATCAATACTTTAAGAAATGAAGGTCAGTCAGTCTGAAAAATTGGGAAAACTTTGAAAGTGTCCAAGTGCAGTTGCAAAAACCATCAGGCGCTATAAAGAAACTAGCTCACATGAGGACCGCCCAGGAAAGGAAGACCAAGAGTCACCTCTGCTGCGAAGGATAAGTTCATCCGAGTCACCAGCCTTAGAAATCGCAGGTTAACAGCAGCTCAGATTAGAGATCAGGTCAATGCCACAGAGTTCAAGCAGCAGACATCTCAACAACTGTTAAGAGGAGACCTTGTGCAGCAGGCCTTCATGGTAAAATAGCCACTAGGAAACCACCAAGGACAGTCAACAAGCAGAAGAAATTTGTTTGGGCTAAAGAACACAAGGAATGGACATTAGACCAGTGGAAATCTGTGCTTTGGTCTGATGAGTCCAAATTTGAGATCTTTGGTTCCAACCACCATGTCTTTGTGCGATGCAGAAAAGGTGAACAGATGGACTCTACATGCCTGGTTCCCACCGGGAAGCATGGAGGATGAGGTGTGATGGTGTGGGGGTGCTTTTGCTAGTGACACTGTTGGGGTATTTATTCAAGATTAAAGGCATACTGAACCAGCATGGTAACCACAGCATCTTGCAGCAGCATGCTATCCCATCCGGTTTGCGTTTAGTTGGACCATCATTTCTTTTTCAACAGGACAATGACCCCAAACACACCTCCAGGCTGTGTAAGGGCTATTTAACCGAGGAGGAGAGTGATGGGGTGCTACGCCAGATGACCTGGCCTCCACAGTCACCAGACCTGAACCCAATCGAGATGGTTTGGGGCGAGCTGAACCACAGAGTGAAGGCAAAAGGGCCAACAAGTGCTAAGCATCTCTGGGAACGACTGTTGAAAGACTATTTCTGGTGACTACCTCTTGAAGCTCATTTAGAGAATGCCAAGAGTGTGCAAAGCAGTAATCAAAGTAAAAGGTGGCTACTTTGAAGAACCTAGAATATAAGACATATATTTTGAGTTGTTTCACACTTTTTTGTTAAGTATATAATTCCACGTGTTAATTCATAGTTTTGATGCCTTCAGTGTGAATCTACAATTTTCAAAGTCATGAAAATACAGAAAACTCTGTGAATGAGAAGGTGTGTCCAAACTTGGTCTGTACTGTACATCTAGGCACAGACACACTTACTACATGAATCCTAATATGCATATACATATGTAGAAAGTGTTGTGTGTAGCTTACCATCTTGAAAACACGTACACATAGCCATATATTGTATTGGCAACTGTGCACACACGAGCGTTCATGTGTGACAATTTGGTGACGCAACAGTGGCTTGCACAGGCATCACCAAATGAAAACACTTGAATGGCAAGATTGTTGAAAGGGCAAGAGCGCAAATCATGTGGCCATCTTACTAGACAAGGCTGATCAATGGTAACGCTTTTGTGGCCACCATTCGGAGTAGTAGGGGGCGCGGAAAAACACAATCAGGCACGCCTACCTTCTAGGCTGTGTCAAAAACTACGCCCACATTGAGGTTGAAGTCGTTCACGTTATTGCCGTGTGACAGCGTGATAACGACCGCCAAGACCGTTGGCTGTGTTGTTCGAGCAATCACTTGATCGTTAGTACGTCGTGCACGATATCTATACGTGTGACATCTCACCAACGGTCTCTAAACAATGTCCTAACGACCGCGTGCCCCCAAGATAGTTAGCGAGATAGTTTCAATATCGTACCGTGTAATGTTACCTTTAGGCTGGTTTCACACTGCAGTTATTTCCCTGATCAGGTTTGTGTGTCAAAACCAGGAGCGTCTCTAAAACTCAGAACAGGTGTCAATCTTTCAATTATAGTTTTTCTCTGCAAGTTCCTCTCCTGGTTTTGACACACAATCCAGATGGAACCTGATCAGGTAAAAAAACTGCAGTGTGAAACCAGCCTAAACCAAAAAATGAAAAGAAAGTATATATTGTAGCACCATTTAGGACTTCAGAGACAGCCATTAGGGCTTGGGAATGAGGTATTCATGAATGCAGAGCGACCACGTCGCACGTAAGCAACGCATAATTTTTCTCCCACCTGATATCTTGCATCGTACCCAATAAGTGTTTGGTATCCTTTATATGTCCTATATTTTGCATAACCAAAAAGGATGAAGTTTATCGGCCCATTCCAATAATTTCTCATTCACACCACCAATTCCAGCCACAATAGGGCAGAATGGTGGCGGAAAGGTCTGTTTATGTACCTTTGGAAAAACGTGAAATATGGAAGATACTGGTTTAACTACATACAGATATTCAGAGACATTTTCAGAGAACACCCATTGCCAATCCCTCTAAGTAATTACTTCCAACTCCTGTTACACCTTCCCAGTTGGATCACCAGACAAGGGACGGTATGTGGCAGTGTCAGTTAACATGTTCATAATTTGACCAGAATACAATAAACTGTCCAACACTACCACAGCACTGCCCTTGTCCGCCGGTCTAATGACTATATTCTCATTTTTTGTACAGTGTTAAATTATCGCACTTTTAATAACATGTCCCCTTTTATGTGTTCCAAGTAGATAAAGTGCACATTTTGACAAGCAAGGCATTTGATTATATGTGACTGTTTGCAACTTGTGATGTGAACATTAGTGTGATAACTGTCATTTATTCACCTTGTATGTTGATTTGAGACTTTTTGATAAATACTCTGATATATTCCAAGTTCTAATTTTTTATCTTTAAAGGAGAATGATAGATCTTTCTTTACCACAAAATATAGATACATCTAATTAACCCAATCAAGTGGAATAACGGACATCATTTTTCCAGAACTAATTAAATTAACATTCTGTCATACAACTCTTGATAGGTGGTAAACTGTTGGCAAATGTATGCATGCATTTAAACAGTTTATATGGACTATGCTAAGGTTCAGTCCACTTCTCTTTATTTCTCCTGCTTGGCTCAGACTCTGCAGTTCATGTTCATTGGTGATTGTTTGTACATGGGTAATTGTAGAGGGTGTGTGGTTAGTAGTCCTCTCTCAATATAATATAACAATATAATATATATGTGTAAGGCCGGCTTCACACTGCAGTTTTTCACTGATCAGTGTCCATCAGTGTTTGGGTGCCAAAACCAGGAGAGGAACTTGGAGAAAAACTAGAATTGAAAGATTGACACCTGTTCTGAGTTTTGGAGACACTCCTGGTTTTGGCACACAAACTGGATGGACACTGATCAGGGAAAAAACTGCAGTGTGAAGCCAACCTTAGGTAGACACAAGGTGTAAGCCTATGAATAAGGATTGTTTTCTGAAACGCGCAAGGCGTTGGGGGGGGCCTGTATACCCCCCCAGAATGTGTAATTTTATCTGAATGATTGAATAAAGAACTGGAGTTTTATTCAAGACCCTAGATTGTGTGGATCATTTCTTCCTTTTCAGCAAATATATGGAGACCAGCCATTGATCCTAGCACCTGCAGTCCCAGGAGGTTGTGGTGAGCTACACCTTTTTTCCCCCTTCTGTTGGTTAAAAAAAAACAAAAACAAAAAAAAAACGTTGAAACAATACATTTTATTACTGTAAATGGTCTTAAAAACTACCAAGTCAAGCGTATGGTTATAGATGGAGTCAAATCAGACTAAAATAGAGAGGGGGGTTGGTACAAACCCCATCATTCTTCTAGTCTTTACACTAAAGTCCTGCCAGACAGCAGTTTTCACACTATAAATGGGGAAATAGTGTCCTCACTTGGCTGTCCCCTTACAAAATATTGTGGTGCCTAACAGGGCCTGTATGTGCTGTGACCCATAGGAAAATCATAGTAAAAAATAAAAAAGGTACTAACAACCAGTAAGTTAATTATTTGTAGCGAACATTCAGCTAGTTGTACATTTATCCTTTCGTGCTTCTCCTTCAAATTTACTGTCTTTCATAGCCATAGAGGTGAGTCAACATCAACGGACTCTAAATAGGCATGCTTAATTGTTACCACAGGATTGGTGCAATAATTTTTTTACATACTGTAAGTGCCTATCCCAATCTTGATTGGGGGATAGACTTCCATTCTGGCACTGTTCGGATTTTTTTTTGGGGGGGGGGGGGGGCAGGGATTACAGCACTTTAGGGATCACTGAACTATGCTTTACAGTCTCTTACACCATTATTATCCATTTAGGAGATACAGCCGAGTGTCTGTCTTATAAGACAGATTCCCCAATCAAGACTGTAGATTGCTGAGTGTAACAGGGCCTGTAAAAGAAGACAGCTGACTATTGCTCAGGGACACTATATCCCCCTTTTTAGGGTGAAAACCCGCCGTCAGGCAGTACTTCATTAGGGTAAAGACTTGAATACATGATATAAATGATTGCATTTGAACCCCCTTTTCTCCATTAGTCTGATTTAACTGTTCATCTAGAATCACACACTTGACTTCATTCATTAAGACCTATATAAAACCCTATGGCTGTGTGGTGCTATTCATAAGTGATAAGCTAATGCCATGACCAAGCTGTAGATGCGTCTCCATAGAATGAGGCACATATCACCAAGTATATACCGTTTATACTTGTGTATAAGCCGACCCGTGTATAAGCCGACCCCCCTACTTTTGCCCCCAAAACCTGGGAAAATCTATTGACTCGTGTATAAGCCGAGGGTGGACCCTAGCACAAGTATACAGCCCCCAGCGGTAGTATATACACGCAGCCCCCAGCGGTAGTATATACACGCAGCCCCCAGCGGTAGTATATACACGCAGCCCCCAGCGGTAGTATATACACGCAGCCCCCAGCGGTAGTATATACACGCAGCCCCCAGCGGTAGTATATACACGCAGCCCCCAGCGGTAGTATATACACGCAGCCCCCAGCGGTAGTATATACACGCAGCCCCCAGCGGTAGTATATACACGCAGCCCCCAGCGGTAGTATATACAGCCCCAGTGGTGGTATATACAGCCCCAGTGGTGGTATATACAGCCCCAGTGGTGGTATATACAGCCCCAGTGGTGGTATATACAGCCCCAGTGGTGGTATATACAGCCCCAGTGGTGGTATATACAGCCCCAGTGGTGGTATATACAGCCCCAGTGGTAGTATAGACGCAGCCCTAGTAGTATATACAGCCCCAGTGGTAGTATATACAGCCCCAGTAATGCAGGGCCCCCCCAGCCTGACTCCGGTCACCTGTAAAGCAAACTATACTTATCAGTGTCCCGCTGTCCGCGCCCGCTCGCCGCTGACATCCGCGATCCTCCATCTTCATGCGTCTTCTTCCTGTTTCCTGTGCTTGTCGCAGGGAATGACGTCATACCGACATCGGTATGTTCCGATGTATACATCGGTATACAGCACTGACTCGCGTATAAGCCGAGGGGGGTACTTTTCAGCCCAATTTTTGGGCTGAAAAACTCAGCTTATACGCGAGTATATACGGGTAGATTTCTTATTAATTAACCCATGATTAAGGGTTTTGAGTGAAGATTAAGCAAAATTGTTTTGTTTTTTGTTTTTTTGTTTTTTTTAGACCCTAGGAAGGGACTGCATCACTCCACTTCACATTTACACAGACAGCGTATTTGCTTTTGTAAATCTGATGTCCCTCAGCTATTAAAGTGTATGGGTTCAGGAGGGAAAATAAAAATAAAATAAAGTTTGGCCATCTGTACAGCCCAATTGAACTACACGTGTGTAAGTACTGTCTTTTTTCCATGGATAGCACCTGAACTAAAACCAGTCGGGTGAAACCTGGTTTAAAGATTAAGCTATTAATGTTTAAATACCTGTGAACACACACACACACACACACACACACACACACACACACACACACACACACACACCTCTATTACCTGTGTGTAAAACTCAAGCAACATAATCCAGTAGCACTTTGCATATAAAGTACGCATTCTATTGTAAGGGAATCAAATATTAGCAACGTAATATATAAATTCATTTCTGAATATCAAAAGATCATCATCAGGTAATGCTTTAAGTTTTTAGGGCTTCTAAAAACACACAACATATTTGAAATAAACTGCTAAGGATATTGGGAATCAACCATACTTTAAACAAGCAGATATTTGCAAACATTATACCACCCATTTGCCACCAGATGGCGCAGAACATAACTGTCCGCTGTCCATTGCCATTTTCCTTATCAAATAGTGCTTATGTGAAAGGCAATGATATTCGCTAGATGACAGGAGCTACAAACATTACCTGATTACTATTAAAAAAGACGGAATAATCATTTCGACCCTTAGATAAGGAGAAACCATTCTGAGCCTCAAATGAAAAAAATCCAAACAGGTGTGGGTAGTGGATGGTGCATGTTTATACACCAGAAGACATCTTTTTTGGGGTTGGCCTTTTTGGTTATAGGTGGCACTTGAGAGAACATGCTGACCAGGGATAATTCTGCCAGTTCTTCCCCCACTCTTCCCTTGACTCCAAATATCTGATGTTTTAGTCACTTTCTTGGAACTTAAAAGTGAATATCCTTTGTACAACACAGGCATTTTATAGGGCCTTTTGTATGAAGTGCACCGCAAGCTTTTTGTACCATACACGCAACTTGCATCTGGTCTGCAAAGTCCACGCCACCCAAAAATGTATTCTAATCCTGTACACAGAGGAATTAGGACACTAGAATTAGAGCCAAGTACAGAGTTGTTGCTGCTCCAGTCACCATGAATTAAAGTTAAAATGAATCACAGAATTTGACAAGAAGCAGATCCTCATTATATAGCACCTTACGTCACATGACGTCACATGCCTTTCATTTCTGGAGGACAAGTGTCTTCGATCCCGGCATATGGTAACACAAGCGATCATCAATGTAGAAGTAGTACCCTTTATCTAAAAGGGGATGCACCAGGTCCCTGTAAATTCACCCAGCTATGTTTAGTGAGTGGCGGGGTGGGGTGCATTCGGGAGGAACAATTTGAGTTTCCTTCCACTCCACTTGGCAACTAAAACTTGAAATGCAGCTTGCCTTACAAAAAGGGCCACACAATGTTTTTTTCCCCAATGGTAAACATGCTGGAAAATTTGACATTGAAATAATTTCCGGGGCGTGACTTTGTAAAGTCAGTCATGGCTGGGGTAATTGTGAAGAGGTTTCCTGGTAAACATAGGAGGTTGTAGAATGCATTTCCAAACTACTTTTGGAGTGGAGGGATGTGGATTGGCCAGCAATGAATTGAGTAGCATATGAATTGGTGTGCTCAAACATTTTAGTGATTCAGAAGAAAGAAAAGAAAACCTCCCTAAACCCTGGTGTCTATATGGATGCAGTACTCCAAAATATTCAAGTCTGCTCGATAGAGATGACTCACCACCGAAATGTCGCAACACATGGGTTAAATAAAAGTCCTCTGAATATTTTGGAGTGCTGCCTCTACTTTTTTGGCAACTATATTATTTGGACTAGTGGGTATTTAGTTTATGGGGGAGCTTGCACCTGTTTTTGTCTTTTTACGCGGTTTCTTATTTTGGTTATATGTACCAGAGAATATGGTGCTGGATTGGCCAACCAATTCTGTCAGTATAGTCCCAAAAATAAAAACAAAAAACAAAAAAAAAAAACGACAAACGAATCCAAGGCGATCCGGCACCTATAACATGGGAGTTTATGGGCAACAGATTATTTCCCGGATCCGGTGTTCGTGTACCGAGTATACTCAGTACACTAAAACTGCTCTGTTCCCTTTATTTCACTTTAGCAGCGTATGTAGATGCACTGTTAAAGTGAAATTAAATAAAGGAATGGCTAAAAATAACAAAAAAATAATGCTCACCTGTCCGAGTGTCCCACGATGCGCGGCATCCACCTCCGATGAATAAAGGACCTTACACAGCTGGACGGGAAAGGCCAGGGCAACCCGATCAGCTGAATGGTCATGGCACATCAGCGCGGTTTAAAACATCTGCTGATCAGGTTTGGCGGGCATATTAAACAGTGCTGATGCGGTCATGTGACCCATCAGTTGATAAGGTTGCCCCGCCCCTTTCCAGTCAGCTGATTAAGGTCCTTACAGCCATTGGTGGTGGATGCCGCGCATCACGTGACACTCGGCGGACAGGTGAGCATTATTTATTTATTTTTTTCCCCACCATTCCTTTCTTTAATTTCACTTTAGTGGTGTATGTAGATAACACTGATAAAGTGAAAGTGAACAGCGCCGACACCACTTGGCTGCGCTTTGCATGCTCTGCTCCCCCAGCTTTTTGTGTCTGGGTCCTTAAAAATCCTGGATCGGGACACAGAAATGACTTCCGGCGTTACAATCCAGACCTGTCTGGTCCTGTCCATGGGGGTCCTGCAAAAAAAAAAAAAAAAAAAAAAAAAGATCCCATGGACAAGAACAAAACCATAGTGTGAACCCAGCCCAACACCTAAGGCTAGTGGAGTAAGGGTGCATGTCAAAAGGTATGTAGATTATGGTGTCACACCACCTGCCGTGCACCCTTAAACCAGTAGCCTTAGGTGTTATTGTTCTCAGTTAGCAGGATTCTACTCGTCCACTCAAAAGGAAGGTTTTGAAATCCAAAGAGGCTGTGACTCAAAGTTTAGGTTCCCAGTTAAGAGACACCACTCATCGTGGCTACATGGTGGTTATAGATATGGCCATATTTATATGCCATGTGTCTTTTTTTTATATCCCCTTAGCTGTAATGCGGTTCTATATTCCTTCAAGCTGTCTTTTTGTTACAATGCTTTAACTGTTGGGATCACATGAAGCGGCTCTGTCCCAGTTTTGCTCCACTTTTTCTATAAATGCTGCAACACAACACCAATATGCCAGTAAAATTTTACAAGCTGAAATGATAAAATCAGCAGTTCTTCTGCAACAATTTTCAACCTAATTTTTGGTTGTTTCTTTAATTATGTTAACTTACCACAAACTGGACTATATAAAATCGATATACTACTTATCAAAGAATGTAGCACAACTTACCACACAACAGTCGCATAAATGATATTAGTGGTATTTGAAAGGATTGCAACTGGGGCTCCGCTAGTAATATAGAAGACAATATGCCACCTCCAAAGCAGCACAGCATGGCACTGAACCAGGAAGCAAAAGGACTCCGAGATGCCACGTCAACAGCTCCTAAAACAAGAAAATACCAAACCGATGTGTTAGGTAATATTAGTGGTGTAAATTAGCCCGGGACAGAGAAACAAAATTATACATAAACAGTTAATGGGAAATTATTCAATATCTTTAGGCCACTAAAACCATCCACAAATGCTAATTTGGATGTAAATGTCTTGTAATATGAATCAGAGGTCTTTGATCAAATAGCTAAACTATCTGGGATAGTTTCGATGCACAAACTGTGTGGAGGATTGAGTTAGGCCACTTTCCAAAACAGTGAATTAAAGCATTAATTCCTGGTTTGATCAACCCATGCTAATGGCATTACAGGTTTTTATGACTGTTAGGGTCAGGAGCACGAAGTCAGGCTGCATTTGTTGGGGGTAATATGGGTAAAGACAATTGCTTTAATTACACTTGTGTGAAACAGTGCATGCTGGGACGCAAGTCTGCTCAGTACATGTCAAGCTAGCATTCCTAGGTCGTACTTAAAGATGACCTGTGTCCAGGTACGAGTGGACATCTCTATTTTTTCTTCTACCATCAGCATTAAGTTTTTGATAATTGTTTAATACTCAGTCATGTTCCATTAATAAAGGCCATAAAATTAGCATTACAATGTCCTAAAAAATAGACAATACCAGAAACTTTACAAGGAATTAGCAATCATTCGCCCCAATTTGCTCCTGCTCATGTCCCGACTCTGCTCTGAAACACTATAACCAAACATTGGATAGTGACCCAGGTGGAGCGGAAACGCCTAGACCTAGAACAATTCGGCACAAAGGACAGCAACTATGGCACATGCTGCAAATATTTTCTCTAGCGGTGCTTCAGGTGCGCTGAACATCTGGAGAAATTCCAATCTGGCAGAAGTTTTCATCCATTATAAGGTTATTCTGAAAACATACAACGTTGCACGTCATCTCTCCAAACGATCTTATTCAACACCCTCATTACCTCACTAGCCAACAATCCTAAGCAAATGAGACTTTCCACTCCACCCTTGGTCCAAGAGTGCAGACCCAAACCACCAACCTCAGCACTGTTGATCTGGCCAACTATTTTAAAGACAAACTGGACAGAAAATTTCCTCCCAACAACACAAATTCTCTTCCCTCTTGCACTGCATCCAACTCACTGTCTTCGATTCGGTCACAGAACAAGAAGTTAGAAGGCTCTTTGAACCTTCCTGCCCTACTAACTGCATCGGTAGTCTTACTCACATCTCCCTCAATCCCTCTCCTCTGCTGTCACCCATCCTTTTAACCATGCCAGCATACATTCATTACTTTGAAGAGAAAAAAAATAAAAATAAAAAAAACAAACACACACACACATTTGACCAGATCTGCACTGCTAACTACAGAGCTGTCTCTAATCTCACCTTAAAGGGAACCTGACCCCTCAACCACCCCCACAAATCATTTCCGACGTTGCTCGTGTTAGAAATACTCCCTATAAAAGATTAAATCTAGCCTTTTATACTTACTGAAAGTGCGACTTTTGCTTCCTGAATAAGTCGCACAGGGTGTTCCCTGTGCGCTCCTAAGCCGCTCATGGGCGTGATAAGAAATCCAAGTCCTCCTCGCCCTGGTTTATGGGCGCATTAGCCGGTATGACGCAAATAGCGTTCTATCCGGGCAGGATGACGTCAGTACACCCTTTAGGTGTACCGCTGACCTCACCATGCGCATTGCGCATGCGCGGGTTTCACTTTACAGCCGGGAGCGCCGTAAAGCAGAAGCCGCGCATGCGCAATGCATACAACGTCATCCTGTCCAGATATGACGCTATTTGCATCATACCGGCTAATACACCCATAAAGCAGGGCGAGGAGGACTTTGATTTCTTATCACGTCCATCGGGGCGTGATAATGAGCGGCTTAGAAGTGCACAGGGAACTCTGTGCAACTTATTCAGGGAGCAGAATTTGCACATTCAGCAAGTATAAAAGGCTAGATTTCATCTTTTATAGGGAGCATTTCCAACACAAGAGCAACGTTGGAAATGATTTGTGGGGGTGCAGGGACAGGTATTCAGAGGCTTGGGGGCGACTATGAGGTGTCAGGTTCCCTTTAATCTTTCTTTCTGGAATGCTTGGTGCACTCCCATCTAATCTGCCATCTCAGATAATTCTCTACTTGACCCTCTAAAATCCACTCTGTACATACTACTGAAACTGCCCTCACCAATATCTCCAATGCTCTACTCTAATGCTAAATCTAATGGGCAATACTCCCTGCTGATTCTCCTAGATCTCTCCGCTGCATTTCATACAGTGGATCATCAGCTCTCCCTCAATGTGATCTGTCCTACCTCTGACCACTTCACTATCTTTCACCAGCTCCGCTTAGTCCCTTCTTCCCATCACTGAGGTGTGATGCGTGTCTGGTTTCTCAGGATTCGGTCCTAGGTACTGTGTAGAGTGAAGAGAAAGGGACCTATTGGACAAACCATCAGTAGATTTTTTCAGTACCATCTCTATGCCAACAAACAGTTATACACCTTCTGCTGACATCACCCCTACATTACTTAAAAAAAAAAAAAAAAAAAAAAACATGTGACTGTTGTATCTAACATGTCCTATCTAACAAACTGCATTTGTCAAAAACTGAACATCTCATGCTTACTCCCTCTACTAACCTGCCTAATCTCAGTATTGCCAATTCAGTGTGTGGTTCTACCATTACTCCCCAGCAGCATGCCTGCTGAGTACATGTTGGACTCGGATCTCTCCTTCACTCCCAACATACGATCACTCACTCGTGTCACCTACACCTCAAAAACATTTCTAGAATTCTACCTTTTCTTACCGTTGACAAAAAAAAAAAAAAAAATCCTGCTCCATACCTGACAGATGCAGCTTCTGAGCTGCACACCTCCTAATATTGCCTTTGAGCTTCAGGGGGGACTCCCTACCGAACCCGGCATCAGGACACTGGGCGCCACAATCTTGGATTAGACTGCACATTCGCCAAATGCATCACATCCAGGTTCACTGTTGCTCCCGAAAGTAGAGTTTGACGGCAGGAAATTCAAATACCTCTTAGTCTTCACCCAGCGGCACAGAGTGTGAGAGCAAAGTCGTGCATGCGCTCAACCTGGGTGACGCTGGGGCAGAGTAAGGCCGCTTCTGGCTGTCTACCAGGCCCTGCGCCTGCCACCATGAAGGGGATACCTGTGGAGGTGCATCTGACATCTGAGTCCGGAGCCACGGCAGGTAAGCTGCTCTTCCAGCCACCGGGTCAGGCCAGGGAACAGCTTGAGTGTTCAGAGGCCTCCCACCTCCAAGACAGGAAACCAAAAGCTGAAGTATAGAAGAGATACCACCTTTTTATTTCAGAGGTTTCCTGTCTTGGATGGACGGAACCTCTCAGGTGGTGCTGTCATGGCGATGATGGAAAGTTTCCCCACTTAAATCTATCCTGAACACAGCAACTAGGATCATATTCCTCTCCAACCGCTTCACCAACGCCACTACAGGAGTACAATTTAAGAATATCACTTTCACTCAAAGCCCTCCACAGTCCTGCACTACTCTACATCTCCCTCATCTGTATCTGATCAAAATAATATTTATAAATAATCCCAATAACACATTTTAGGAAAGAAAAAAAAAAAAAAAAATCAAGAACAAGGAAAGGTTGAAAGGAAAAGGAAATAACAGGAGAGTGACAGGGAGAGAAGAAGAGGGGAGGGGGGAGCGGGATAAGGAAAGCCATCACTTTAATGAAAGGGAGGAAAAGGCAATAAATATACATGCTTGAATTGTGATATATTCGTTATATGCATAGTGTAGATAAATTACTGTTTTTCCAAAAATGAGCTCAAGCTTCATTTTTAGTGATCTCGGAGGAGTTGTGGCGCCCCAGAGGCTGGGCGCCACAGGGAGGTATTACAGTATGACAACAAAATGTATAATCCTTTGTAAGTTGCTAGTTCAGGGTTTAAACCTGTGGAGTCTGAAAGTGCACACCTAGGAATAGACCACTAGTACAGTGGGGACCAGTACTTTGGTAGGTCCCGAAAGGGGGTGGAGCCTAGGGTAGATGCAGAAGAGAGTGACAGTTGACAATTAGTTAGCGCTGGGAAGGCAGTCCAGTAGGACAGGCCTGACAGCACTGCCAACAGAAGGGAGCCACATCTTCAAGTGGGGGCCCAGAACAGAAGGCAACGGTCCAGGACTGGTAGGAGCAAGCTGGTTACGTTAAGAGAGCACCAGCAACACCAAACCGCCTTGGCTTTCCGAGTTTAGCCTTGACCACAAACAGACGAGCTGCAGGCCCATAGAGACCGGGTTGCTGGCAGCACCACAAGGTACTTTGCCCCTCAGGACCACACTAGATCCATAACCGGTGGGGAAACGGCCTGATTACCGACGTCGGGGGAGATTAATGACTCCTCTTAAATCCGAGAAAGGATAACAGTGCCTCACTGAAGGAGATCAGGGGACTGGCGGGAGAGCTTTGCAAGGGTGGGAAAGACTGAGAAGGAAGGAGACCCTGAAAGACAAAGGCAGTGAACATCTAGAGACTCCATAAGGGGGACCCTGAGCTGGCAACATCCACCCTGTAAACCAAACTGTACCCTGTCTTGTTTATGCCATCAGCCGGTACTGAGTAAAGTGGAGTTAAACTTGAACTGGTTTCTGTTATTCTTCCCGCCACAGCCCGGATGGCTCAGCAGCAGCAGCAGGTCAGCAGAGGGGTAAGAACTGTAGCACCATCTTCATCACTGCCCTCCCTCACCATCTTCCTTCATTGCTGCCCTGAGGTAAAGCTCCACCTGTGGGGAGCTGTACCACACTTTGCTGCCCCAACCATCACCTCAGCGGTCAGCTGGCAGCGCCGGTACCAAATTACCAGAAACTACAGGTGGCGTCACGATCCCCAGTAAATAATCCCTTTATTCCCCATCATCAACATCTACCCAGTTGATCACCAGGGCACGGCACCGGGATCCCGTTCATCAGTGACTCCCGATTCAGCAGACCCGGTGACAGAGTTCCTCTTCCGCCCCTGGCCGTATCAGAGGCTTTATATATAAGCCCTAGTCCAAAAAAATACCTCAACCACTAGGTTAGGTCACGTGACTCTAGGTTATGTCACTAACTAAACGGAGATTCTGCTGTACACCAGCACTTCATGTCTTTAAAGGAAAAGCCAATGGCTAACATGTATTATTGTATTTTGTGAACAGGAACTAAAGAACAAATTGGAAAGCTAGTGTGCGCCCATCTTTATATTATATATGGTTCGGTCACTAACATCACAGACAACCAAATGGAGTCACTGGATAGGCATAACGTAGCTCCAAATTTGTCCCGCCACTTCCTCCTACAGTGGTGGGGTAAGATATGCTTACCCGTCCAGAGTTCCGCCTCCTGAGTGTTGACACCTGGTTCCCACCTCCTGGTCGCTACTGGACTTTGATATTTGCTTGGTTGCAGGTCCCGAGTTCTGGATCCCGCCCCTGAGCCGCTACGGCACAATGCGTGCTTGGCTGCTGCGCCAGGATCCCACCTCCTGCCTTGAGTGATGTCTCTTGGATCCCGCCTCCTGGCCAGCCTTGCTGGCTCCCACAGAAGCAGTCATGCGTCACATCCACTGTTCTACTCCTGCTCCAGACTTCCACCCCCTGGCAACCTCAGAGAAGAAGAGTGCCACTGCTAGTGTTTTGAGAGTGCCAGTAGGTATTACATTAATAGACACTGAATGAGCAATTATGAACGTAAGTTAGGGTTAAGTTAACTAAACAAAGCTGGCCACACACCTTCAAAGTAAGCGAGTCATTGTTCATGCAAAAAAAAAAAAAAAAAAAAAAAATATATTTATTCTATAATATAATATAATTTCCAAAATCCAAAGTTGTAAGTGGGCCTAAAAATGCATTTCTTTAGACAAGCCTACCAACTCATCTCACTTACCTAACTATTCCCATTCTGCCTTTACAATATCTGCTTAGATAGCTGGTCCCTTGTATCATGTGACTGCACTCACCCCCCGATCACTAAATAGCACTTTATCTTAACTTGTACAGATCCTGGCTGTTGACTAGTTCATGCAGAATTAGGTGAATCCCCAATTAATGGCGGGGACCATATATGACAAGCACCTTGTACCTTTTGTGCCTCCCCTATTTCCTCAGACTGCAAGCTTGAGAGCAGGAACGTCACTGGGTATCTGTTGAACCTTTGTTATTCTGTACTGTCTGAAATTGTCTGAACGAGTCTCATCAGAACATGTTTAGCACTATGAACACTATGAACTATGAATATGGGAGATTTAAAAAAAACAAAAAACAAACAAAAAGGAATTAAAGGGAACCAACCACCCCAAATGACCCCTCCGGACTGTTAATATGTGTCCCTACACCCAGCACACACATTTGGGGCAATCGTTTTTGCTAAAAAAAACTGTTTAGTAGAAGCTAAGATATAGCTTTATGAAGTTTAATAAATTGAGCCGACTGGGTGTTGCCTAGCTTTGTCCTCGTGCAGTGTTCCATGTGCCTGTCAGCCTCCTCTCCCCCCTCCCTTCAGTAAATCCCTGGCCTTTCAGCCTCTCAGGTTTCAGCCTTTCAACTGATCCTAAACCCACAAACTGACCCCCCACATCTTTAGACCTGTCCCTGCACCCCCTCTTATCATTTCTATCCATCCCTTTTGCAGAAAAAAAAAAAAATCACTTTTGTAAAGTAAGAGAAAAGGTTATAATACTTATTCCTGTGCGAGTTCTCTCTTTCTGTGGAAGCCGCAAATGCCCCGCCTGTCTGCTGCTGCCTGGTAAATTATGTACGCCCCTCTGCTTCTAAGAGCCTGGCCGCGTCATGAAAGGGGCGGGTCTAAATTGCATCATGAAAGAGGGCGGGGCTCCAGCATGACACGATTTAGCCCCGCCCCTTTCATGACGCGGCCAGGCTCTTAGCAGCAGAGAGGGGTGTGCATAATTTACCAGGCAGCAGCAGACAGGCGGGGCATTTTCGGCTTGCACAGAAAGAGAGAACACACAGGAATAAGTATTATAACCTTTTGTCTTACTTTACAAAAGCGTTTTTTTCTGCAAAAGGGATGGATAGAAATGATAAGAGGGGGTGCAGGGACAGGTCTAAAGATGTGGGGGGGGTCAGTTTGTGGGTTTAGGATCAGTTGAAAGGCTGAAACCCGAGAGGCTGAAAGGGCAGGGCTTTACTGAAGGGAGGGGGGAGAGGAGGCTGACAGGCACATGGAACACTGCACGAGGACAAAGCTAGGCAACACCCAGTCGGCTGAATTTATTAAACTTTATAAAGCTATATCTAAGCTTCTACTAAACAGTTTTTTTAGCAAAAACGATTGCCCCAAATGTGTGTGCTGGGTGTAGGGACACATTCACAGTCCCAGGGGGGGGGGGGGGGGGGGGGGGGGGGGTCATTTGGGGTGGTTGGTTCCCTTTAACTGCAATTTCAAACAAACAGTATCAATAGTGACTATTCTGCAATAGTTTTAAATTTTGAGCCAACTAATGTCTCCTCCTAAGCTTAACCCTAAAGGTACCGTCACATGCCGGAATATCGCCTGGAGATCATAAAGGTGATATGGCGCCCCGGCGCAATCGCCGTGAAATTGCCTCATGGTTGTGGCGTGTGACAAGACGATACTGATAGAGCGTTTCCTGTGATTTCCCGTAGGCGTGCCACAGCGTACTATAGTCCGCGCCCTGTCTGAGATGATTGGTGTGGGCTACTGTGTTCCCATTAGCAGTCAGTTGACACTGCGCCATATGTGAAGAGCTGTCCGTTCTGCACCACACACATGGAGAATGTAATGGTGTTTGTGGGGGATGTAGGTACACTTCAGTACACACAGTTCAGCCATGGCAGCTCTGCCAAGGAGTCGACTAATGCAGGCACATATTTCCATAGTGTTTGTATCTTACCGCCATCACCTACAGACGAACACAGCCATTCTTGTAGTGTAATCCACTGTACTGCACAATACCACTCCAGTGTCACGTTGGAGTCTCGAAAGTGTGTTGCAGGAGCCACAATAGAGTACATGAGCGTGTATTTTTGACAAACTTCGATATACAATGGCGTCATGTATTAGCCAGCCTTCCAGAGCCGGCTGACCAACAGTAATGCTATTGTGTTGTCTAATGAGCGTGTATGGGGCGCGTTGTAACCACTGTGGCACGCACATCGCCGCGCAGAACACGTACACCCACATTGCCTTTAAGATTGCAGCGTGTGAAGCAGCAATGGAATGAGGCAAGATTGGTTCCGCTGTATGTGAGGCGATTTTCGAAGCGACAAGGTCGCCTTAGGTTCCGGGCGCAATTGCGGCGTGTGATGCTGCCATCGGCGATCTGAGGAGAGCACGAAAAACGTGACCACGCACGTTATATCGCCACATATCGCCAGGCGATATTGCGGCATGTGACGGTACACAATCAGAAAAGAACAAGGTGATTTTTGCAAAAAAGATCAAAATTTATTCTAAATGTTTTAAAAAAAATTTTTTAAACAAGTAAAATTCCACTAATAAGTGAGTTTTTTAATCAAGGAATATACTACAATAATTATACATCCACAAACATATCAATACATAAAAGAAAAAGAAAGAAATCTGTATACACAACCCTAAACACTATAACGTGATCTTGGTTCAAGTGACCTTATTAAAAGTAAATCTATGTGTTAAATAACATCCCAGTGATACTTCGATGAAGGCGTGAGCCGAAATGTGCATGTAAAGTGCAGCTATACTTGTATACACACCAGGTAATTAGCCCCTCTTGATCTTTTGTTTCTTTAGTTACTTTTTATGGTCTTATCTATGATTAGTTACTTTTTATGGTCTTATCTATGATTAATCACCCATGTATGTGATAGGTGATAGTTAGAAGTATCACTGGGATGTTATTTAACACATAGATTTACTTTTAATAAGGTCACTTGAACCAAGATCACTTTATAGTGTTTAGGGGTTGTGTATACAGATTTCTTTTTTCTTTTATGTATTGATATGTTTGTGGATGTATAATTATTGTAGTATATTCCTTGATTAAAAAACTCACTGTTATTAGTGGAATTTTACTTGTTTAAGAAAATTTTTTTTAAAACATTTATAATAAATTTTTATTCTTTTTGCAAAAATCACCTTGTTTTTTTCTGATTGTGTAATATGTAATGGGTAAGCACATTTTCCATGATTTAGAGGGGTGATTTACTGGGTTTTGAATCATCTTCTGTATGCCTAATTTTTGTAGGTACCTTTAAGGTGAAGGGTCACCAGTAGCTCATGATGGACCAATTGATATGATAGGTCATCAATGGTCATCAATAGCAAGTCAGTGTTCAGACACCTGACACCACGACCTACAGCTGCCATTTGCTTCCATGACAAAGCATCAAGTTCCTAACAAATGATTCACCCATTGACGGTAGAGACAATACAACAAGAAGCTCCAACTTAAAGGGAACCAACCACCCCAAATGACCCCCCGGACTGTTAATATGTGTCCCTACACCCAGCACACACATTTGGGGCAATTGTTTTTGGTAAAAAAAAAAATGTTTAGTAGAAGCTAAGATATAGCTTTATAAAAAGTTTAATAAATCCTGCCGACTGGGCGTTACCTAGCTTCTCCTGCTGCCGAGTGCATCTGCCAGTCAGCCTCCTCTCCCCCCTCCCTTCTGCCAAGCCCTGCCCTTTCAGCCTCATCACAGGCTGGTGCACGGAGTCTCATGGCCGTGCACACGTTATCAGCTACAGCCAGGGTCACGAGCACACGCTCTGTGACTTCCTGGCTGTGCAGCTGTGACTCACTCTGCCGGGTGATCACGTTACATTCCAGGCTCAGCTGTGGATGAGAGCAGGAGGCTGCAGCGATTCTCAGCAAGGTTTCAAACCTTTAGAAAGGCTAATCCTTGCATATGACAAATATATGTGTATAAAGACTCCCTTCCCATAGACCTGCAAAAGGAATGTTTGGAGTGTCCCAGTATTAGCTCATATAGCATCACAGGCCATAGGCATAAGCAATATGAGCCTATACTCTAAATCAGCCTTACATATACAAATTATACAAATACATTTATATATACAATACAGGTATATACAATAAATACAGTTGGCTAAGTGGGTAGCAGACAATAGAGGGTATCCGTGTTTACCAGGGTATACAGGTGGCTCAGTGGAAAGCAGAGTATACACATGCAGCTCTGTGGATAGGAGATTATACATGTGGCTCAGTAGGTGGCATAGTACATACATGCTGCTCTGTGGATAGCAGAGTATACAGGTGGCTCCGTGGGTACGGCTGTATACTGCCGGCTGCTTGTGTAGCCAAATGTATGCAGGCTTCTCTGTGGGTAGCAGAGTATAAAGCCAGCTCAGTGGGTAGCATAGTATTTCAAGACAGCTATGTGGGTAGCAGTAGAATACAGACATGTGACTGTGCTGCTGCTGATAAAATACACATAGGTGACAGTGCTGCTGATACAATACTAGCCTGCAGTGGATACTTACATTCGGTACAAATCGCTGCAGCCTCCTGCTCTCATCCATAGCTGAGCCTGGAATGTAACGTGATCACCCGGCAGAGTGAGTCACCGCTGCACAGCCAAAAAGTCAGAGCGTGTGCTCGTGACCCTGGCTGTAGCTGATGTGTGCACGGCCATGAGACTCCGTGCACCAGCCTGTGACGAGGCTGAAAGGGCAGGGCTTGGCAGAAGGGAGGGGGGAGAGGAGGCTGACGGGCAGATGCACTCGGCAGCAGGAGGAGCTAGGTAACGCCCAGTCGGCAGCATTTATTAAACTTTATAAAGCTATATCTTAGCTTCTACTAAACATTTTTTTTTAGCAAAAACAATTGCCCCAAATGTGTGTGCTGGGTGTAGGGACACATATTAACAGTCTGGGGGGGGGGGGGGTCATTTGGGGTGGTTGGTTCCCTTTAACTCCATTCTATAACTTTATGGACTATGCCGACAGCATTTGGGGTGGTTGGTTCCCTTTAACTCCATTCTATAACTTTATGGACTATGCCGACAGCATTCAGATGTGCGTTTCTCAGACACTAGTTTTACCTGTTTTTTTTACAGAAAGTGCAATTACCCATTATGGTCTAGAGAACTAGCTTTTTACCTCATGGAGAGGATTTTGTCTGCCAGCTTAAGAAAGCAGATGAGCTGATAAGGAAGCTTATAGCCGCAATGCTCCTCTGGGAAATATGCAAATTGTCACTTCAGTGAGGAAGTGAAGGAACTCAAGCACCACCTTTCGGTAGCTGTCCTCAAAATCAATTATGGGGTCACTCCGTGTCAAGTGAACCAATGATAAAATCTCAAAGGAATTAAAAATAGAGGTAATTTGATAATGGCATGTCAAGGCCACTTTACACACACCAACTTATCTGTCCAACTTCTGAACAACTTACTGGTTCCAGTGAAATCATGGACACATTGTTCCATTGTACACAGCCACAAAATGGAGCAATGTGTCCATGATTTCACTGCAACCAGTAAGTTGGTCAGAAGTTGGTCACAGATATCTGTGTGTGTAAAGTGGCCATCAGACATGCAAAATGTGAATAGAGAGAAAAAAAAAAAGCTAAAACTTATTTTATTTTTAATTGATTTTCAAAGTTTGGAAAGTGTGTATTTCGGTGTTGCCTGCCATTACATTTCTCGTCATAACTCAGGCTACAAATAAGAAAAAAAAATAAACCACCATTCTCCTCAGAAATGTACAGGCTTTCACCAGATATGTCAGAAGAAGAGGATCTTTGTTAATATTTTCTCATGTGAACGCAAAACACTAAATTTAAAAAAAAACTAATTTACGAAAAAAGGTCACAATTTAAAAAAAGTCCCAAAAATGCACTTGTCCGCTATGCTCTTAGCCACTTCTGTCCCAAAATTCAAGTTAGGATCACATTTTAAAATATTTAATTATGGAGTCATTGGGTCATTCCATATCAAGTGATGTAAATATGAATATTTTTTTTTTTTACCTCACGTCTTTAAAAAAACAACAACAAAAAAAAAAAATCTAAAAAGTGTGAATTTTGGCCTGGTATGGCCTTACATTTATCATATCTCGGGCTAGAATTAAGAGAAGATGGGAGAGGCTTAATTTCTCAGAACGGTACCAGCATTCATTTGATATACACAACACTGTTTAAAATTTTGAATTTGATTTCTCCATAACAAAATATTAATGCACAATTGTCAAAAAACATAGGTTTTAAAATTATGAAAAAAATGCCTGTGTGTTACTTGTATACTTGGTTATATTTGTGCATGGATTCAACTTAGAGTCCTATTAAATAAATATTATATATATTATATATAATTTTTTTTTTTTTTTTTTTTTTTTTTAATTTCTGCAGCAGTCAGCTACTACCAATGATGCACATGTGCTAACAAGCTGTATATATTTGAGTAAAAAGTTTTAAAAAAATTACGTTTTTTTTTCAAAAAACTCAAAATTCTTATTTTGTTTGTTTCTGAATTTCTTAGTACATACATTGGCCAATATCTGTTTGCTCATCAACTGCGACAGTGACTTCAGGTCTGATGAGTCCTAACGCTGACATCCCTGCCTTCCTTGTCCACTCCCCCACTTCAGTGGGCGGACACGATCTCAACCCTAGACCACCTGTAGGTGATGAGGGTGCAAATTGCAGACATTCATATTTAGATCACTTGATCTGGATTGACCCTAGAATAGTTAAATATTTTAAATTCTGATCCCATCACGATCCCAACTTGAATTTTGGTACAGATGTGGCTAAGAGCATAGCGGACACATGGGCATTTTGGGGAATTTTTTAATTACTTTTTTTGGTAATGGGTTTTTAAAATTTTGCGTTCACATGGGTAAAATATTAACAAAGATCCTCTTGTGACATCTGGTGAAAGCCTGTACAGTTTTGAGTAGAATGGAGTTTGTGTTTATCTTATTTCTAGCCCGAGTTATGATAGGAAATGTAAAGCCATACCAGGCCAAAATTTGCACTTTAAAAAAAAAAAATCAGTGAAAAAATTTACTGATTAAGGGAAAAAAAAAAACAAACGAAAACTTTGTAATTAAATAAAGCTGTACTTCATATAGAGAAAAAAAAAAAAAAAAATTTAAAAATGTAGACGTCAGGTAAAAAAAAACAAAAAAAAAAAAAAAACAAAAAAAATTCATATTTGGATCACTTGGTATGGAATGACCCTATGGTCTAGTGTCGGTCTTGGATACAAGTCGTGAATCAAAAGCTACCCATTCAAGTTTGGAGGTCTGTTAAATTGACATCTGTGTGCTGTCAGTCAATGAATAACAAAAGCTTTGCAATATTCCCCCCTCACCTTACTGGGCTCTGCCCGCACAATTCACCGATATATCATACAGACCTAGACGCTTGGGAAGTGTCAGACTAGTTATTTAATACAAAATCCAGCATAATTATCTTATTTGCTGTGTGTAACTTTTATAATATAATATAATAATGAGCTATGCTATACTGATGGCAACATCCAACACTGACGAAAATGACCCCATTTTTGGCCCACATGCAATTTTTATTTTGATGTTGGAAAGTGATTGCGGACCCATTTCTTCATCAGATATTAAAGTCAAAAGTACTGCAACAAAATATGAAAGTATTTCTGGTTACATAAATGATTGCCTGATCATGCCAGCATATTTATTTTTAGGAAAATGAGGAACAAGTTTATACACCTTATAAAACATTTTTCCTTGACAGATTTATTTCACATGGTTATGGGGATGTCATCAATATGTAACTAGGCAATATGTAACGTGAGACAAACCACCAATGTATCAAAGTACTGTGCAAATGACACTTCCAATAAAATTGTCAAGGAGAATACAATTAAAATGTGAAAAAACAAACACTCATGTTTCTAAAGTGGTCCATATGTTCCTGTACACTCTTCCAGCTAATAAAAAAAAAAAAAAAGAAGTTTAAAAGTTTAAGGTTGAAGGTAGACTAAACCCATCTAAGTTCAACCCAGAGCCTAAAGCCGGCTTCACACCACGGTTGAGCTGTCAGGCTGCGTCCGGCGTTTTGCAGGAAGCACCAGACACAGCCTGACAGCTCCAGACAGAAAAGAGCCGGAGAAATAGGTTTTCTGCCAGAATTGGTAGTCCGGAGCTGCAGGAGCTGTCCCTTGCTGAAATTTCAAAATCTGAAATCTCAGTCGGGAGCTCTCCAGGTGCTGAAGTTCAGCGCTGGGCGCCGCTGAACTTCAGCACCCGGTTTCCGGATCCAATTTTCTGTCGGATCTGGTGCGATCTGGCGCCCATAGCCTCCCATTATTATGGGGTGCTGAATTGCACCATATCCGGGTGGATCAGATTATAGTAGATTTTTGCCCCGGACAAACGCAGAAAGCTGCGATTTTGTGTCCGGAGAAAAACAATGAATTTTCCCAGATCCTCCCTGACAGCAGGGAACTGATTTGCAAATGGCTGCCATCTGGGCCCACAGGAATACTGTGGGGCCAAAATCAGATCTGGTGCTCTCTGGTTCACACCAGACAGCCCCAGATCCTTAAAACCGCGGTGTGAAGCCGGTCTAACATGTTTTATAGCAATCAGGCTTCAAATCAGAAGTGAGGCCAGTAAGGTCTGCACAAGAAGCAGAGTCCACGCTATACCTGGACAGGTATAAATTCCCTGACATTTGCACGAGTGAGGCGGCAGATATCTGAAGACGTGACATCACAAGAACCTCATTCCTTCTTATATAGAATTGAGAGGAGATTGAACACCACTAGAGATGGGCAAACTTGCAAATGTTCAGGTTGGCAGACCTGGCCGGACTTTTTTTTTTTTGCTTGCGAAGTCATGGTTTGAGACCAGACTGGTCTGGAACTTGAGCACAAACCCAGAATCCCATGCAAGTCCATGGGTACCCAAACTTCAGTTATAAAATGGTTGGTGGTGGGGCTGCAAAAAGGAACAAAAAAAAAAATAAAAAAAATAAAAAAAAAGGGATTAAATAAGGAGAATCATACGTGCCAGTCTCTGTTGCAGAAGGCACATTCACTTCCGGGTTCCGCTCATTAACTTCATCTATATTCACTACACTGGCTTCAACAGCTAATAAAAGACACTCTGACAGCATCTGTGATTGGCTGTTGTACTCCCACCCATTATGCCGAGGTCCGATTGGTTGCCATATACATTGGTGAATTGGCAACGAACCTGCCGTCATAGGGGTGTAAAACTAAATGATTAAAAACTGTTTGGGTAGAGCTTCACCGTATTTTGATTCTCAGCAAAGCTAAAGCAGCCACCCCCAGCTGCCTGGTAATCAAAAATACAGGGGAGCATATTTTTTAATTAAAAAAAAAAAAAATTAAGTGGGCTTGAGTATCAAGAGAATCTGCACCAATGAATCCATTTGGCTCCCAAAAGGAAATTATTAAATTGCGTCTGCAACAAAGAGGCTAAAATAAAGAATTACTAATACAGGCCAAAACAGTAAATAAATCCAATCGCTCATCTTTAATATTTGATACACTGAATCAGGATGAAACTTCAGGCAAGATTTTGTCAAGTGGTTGTGGACATAAGAGGTAGAACAGAACAGGCTCTTTTCCCTCTTCACAAGACAAGAGGGGATAAAAAAAAAAAAAAAAAACCTGGCTATCCTTTGCTGGCTTCTTTAAAGTGTGGTTTACACTCCTGCACAGCATGCTCTTTTGCACATACAGCAAAAATGTTTGGGACAGACTCCAATCAAAGCTTCTAAATTAGATTGTTCATTAACTGACAACACATGTAATCTACATCATTAAATGCACTCACTACAAAAATGGTTATATAGTATACACCATTAGGTAGCTCAATGGTATTGGTGTTCAAATTAAAGAGGTTTGTTTCACAACCCTTTTCTCTCCTTCACATGTGCCTGAGCGCCCACATATCTGACCACAATCATTTTTCTTAATTATAATCATTCCCTCCCTGGGAATTGTGGCTGGAGCCGCCAGCTCGCGTGATTATCAACATCTACTGAAGGACCTGCCGTGATGTCAGAGTGATGCTGCGGTCACGTGATCAGAAACCACCCACATGACCCATCCAGGAAACAAGCCGACCGGCGGCTCCCGGAGCTACGTCTCACTCAGGCACCACACTGAAGTTGTGCAGAGGTGTGCAACCACACAACATGAGCGCTTTAGCCCCCCACATCACAGTTAGGATCCCAACTAGACCACCATTGTGCGCCCTCTTATTCTTTGTTCAAGTTATAAAAGCGATCTTATGCTGATTCATTAGTAGTTTTCCTTGCCTTCTGTGCGATTCGCTTTGTCCTTATAACCACACTTCTGAAGTTATAATAATTCCCCATCATATCCGGATTGAAATTTCTAGTGGTTAAATCTCATGTAAAAAAAAAAAAAAAAAAAAATTATGATTCAGAACTTAAGTGCCAACATCCATATCTGAATTCTAAACACATGCAATATGTATCACCTAACAACTTTTGGAAAAAGCCGGGTAGAGTGCCAGGAATTGGCGCTTCTAATGAATGCACCAATCTCTGGGGGTGACTATGGGCTGCTACCCATTAGCCTGGGGGAGGGGGGAAAGGTGCTACAACTATGAGCCCGCCACACAGAATAACAGGCCACAAGCTGCCTGGTTTTACCTTGGCTGGCAATCAAAAATAGGGCTAAGCCCACAATTTTTTATTTTTTTAATTAAATTAAATAGGCTCCCCTATATTTTTAATTGCCAGCCAAAAGTAAAGCCAGGCAGCTGGGGGGGGGGTTTGGGGCGCAGCCCATAGCCGCCGGCTTTATCTGCGCTGAAAATAAAAAAAGAACAAAAAAAAAAAAAAAAAAAAAAAACGTGAAGTGTTATATACTTTTTAATTTTTATTTTCACTACCATGGCATGAGGTTTATTGCCTATGGCAACCAGACGTAGCACAATGGGTGAGGGGCGCAACAGCCAATCACAGATGCTGTCAGAGTGAGCATCTGATTGGCTGTTGGAGCCAGCACAGAAACCTGGAAACAGCCCATTCATTCTAGCATCTACCGTGCAGTGAATAATCAGGAAGTTAATGAACAGCCCCGGAAGTACAAGCACACAGACCCCGGTAAGTATGACGCTGATGTTTAATCAGCATTTTGTTTCTTTTTACAGCCCCACTCCCAGACCATCTAGCCACCATTTCATAACTTTGAACTCAAATTTGGATCAAGTCCAGTCCCGAACCCGAAAATTGGCGGGTTTGCCAACCACTACTCCAGTCTAGGAAATCCACTGGAAGAAATATGGATCATTAAATTAATTTTAGACAAGTTCACTTTAGGACTCCAGATTTAGAAGGAATTACTGTGCTTACAATAATTTCATATGATATATACCGTGTTTCCCCGAAAGTAAGGCCCCCCGATTGTAAGGCCACCTAGGGGTAAAGGGGGGCCTGCTAATGTAAGGCCTCCCCCGATTATAAGGCCTTACAACCGGGGGGGGGCTAATGTAAGGCCCCTAGTGGAGGGGGGGGAGCGGGAGCGGGTCGCACGTCACGTGCGCCCGCTCATTACATATGCACTGCATCCCCGTCAATCAGCGACAGGGGGAGCAGTGCATTATACGGTATATATGGGTCCCCTCCTGCTGGCACACAACCCCCCTGTTCTGAGGCCCCCCCTGCTGCTGCTGCAGACATCTTACCCTCCAGGGTCTTCTTGCAGCAGCCAGCGCGTCCGTCCTCGGCTGTCTCCTGGATCATGTGACCGGCCGGTTGCAGTCGCGATGACGTCATGCGCTGCGACGGGTCACATGATCCGGGAGACAGCCGAGGACAGAGGACCGACGCGCTGGCTGCTGCAAGAAGACCCTGGAGGGTAAGATGTCTGCAGCAGCAGCAGGGGGGGGGCCTCAGAACAGGGGGGTTGTGTGCCAGCAGGAAGGGGCCCATATATACCGTATAATGCACTGCTCCCCCTGTCGCTGATTGACAGGGGGATGCAGTGCATATGTAATGAGCGGGCGCACGTGACCTGCGACCCGCTCCCGCAGTGTCCCAGCAGGAGGGGGCCTGTAGGCCACACTGCTGGGGCACACAATATAAGACCCCCCCCCCGAAAGTAAGACCGGGGGCCCCCCAAAAAAATGTAAGACAGGGTCTTACTTTCGGGAAAACACGGTATATGGCCAGGATCCCACAAGCGAGAGACTCTTATGTCAGTCGGCATGGTCACCCACTCTCCTGACAAGGAGCATGCAGCCGCATAGAAATACATGTAGCTGCCCGCTCCTGTCTAGAGAGCTGGCAGATGTGCTCGGTGATGCAATGCGCAAGTCCCTCCCAAGTGAGACCCCAACCTACCTGGTACAATACTAGCTATATTAGGTCAGGAGCACATTGCCCCCCCATTTATCATGATTATCCATCAGCACCATGTTTATTTAGCACATGGTACATATAGTATTTATATTACTAGCCATTGGGTATTGTTAGTATTGGGATGGTAGAGTAAATTCATAGCTATTCCACAGGAGTTACAGTTGTAGCACATTTCAGTCTATATATTTTATTAACCCACAATATTTTTGGTTGAAGTTGCCTGTGATTCATTGTACGCAGCACTGTTCACATTGGTCCATCTCCTATTCCTTACTGACCACTGGTCATTTCTTCGGAATACTATTCTACAAATGGGTTGTAGGTTGGTATTGGTACCTTTTTTCAGACATTGTACAATAATTTATTTTTCTCAACTACAGATGGTTTTTGTATGCTAATTTGTTTGAGGTATTTCCTCAATATTGTGATCACTAGATTCGATAATCGAGTGCTTTTGCTGGGCCACTATTCCATACAGAGTCTTTTTAATACACTACATTTTTAATTTTCTTGAATTTAGAGGGTTTTTTTTTTTATTTTTTTTAAAAAACATAGGTAATATTAAGATTTAACCCCATATATGCAGGTTAATAGTCATGACAGTATCCCTTTAAAAACACACGGCTAATCAAGCCATGGTTATAATGATTACAAATTACAACATGCTGTCGTTCTCCACTTTTTCTGTGGATTTGCTTTGATGGTGTCCACTAGGAGCTGAGCTGAAGTGTACAGAGTTATGCTGTCCACTCTTTACATAACCCTGTACCACATGATCAGGCCAGCTTCTAGAGGAGCCCCCACATTGCACCAAGCCAGATATGACGTACCGGCCGGTGCATCATAGGATCAGAAGAGGGCAGGAAAGTCAAACAGGAGGAGATCAAGACTGAACGATGACGCCCAGCGGGGAATGCAGTGGTGGAGAGGAGGGGAGAATGGAGCAGCATTTCCAGTTTCCTGACTGAGCGACTGCTTGTAAGTTATAACTTATTTTTCACCATCTTTATAGGGCGCATTTACAGCAGACAGGGATGGTTAGGGAGCAACTAGGAAGGTGTAGGGACAGCTAGTGATAGGTCAGGGGGGGCAGAATGAGTTGACAGGTTCCCTTTAACAATGGATAGGAACTTTACCTTATTCTCAAAGATTTTACATATATTATATTAACTTTCCAAGTCCTTAGAGCATCCTCTTAATAGGACTTACTGGAACTATCCACTCAGCTATTCTAAAACGTCAACCAAGTCTTGAACTATGAAACAAAATCCATGTAACTTCAAAAACTGAATCAAAGCCAAAAATATGAAAATACATTTTGAAGCAAAGCAAACCGACTAGTCATGGGTCATAAGACAACTGTAGATATAGGATACCATATATACCAATACTGTATACATTTCTAAATTTCCCCAAATCATTAGTGAATTATTATTTCTAACTAATACGGCGTCATGCGAGTCGCCCGGGGCAGTGGGGACTCTGGTATCCGGGCCCTTTCCGCTGTGGTTGGGGATGTCACTGGTGGCCTGACTGGACCCGTGGCCCCGGAGACCTAACTTAAAAAGGGGAATATATGTACAGGGGAAATAAAGTTTATAATATAGTTCACGTGACGCCACCCGCAGCTTCTGGTTGAGCACAAGTGCCGCTTCAGTCCTCCAGAGGGTAGTGGTATAGCGGCCTTGATGGTACAGCTCCCTGCAGGTGGAGCTAATACCCCCGGGGATGCATCAGTGATGATCAGAGCACGGTGTAGTGAAGAAACAAATGCACAGAAACTTGATCACTCTACCCGGGTACTTTACTGTAACTATGCAGATGATACAGTTCACAGCAGAAAACAGTCTTAGGACGAAGTAGCTGACCGGGTAGTCACAGTGGGCTGTAAAGTCTCTGGAAGTCTCCCGTGGAATACCTTCTTGGATCTACCCTGTGTTCTGCTCTGTCAGAGCCTGTCCTGAAGTAGCCCACCTAATACTAGGCCCGTTGAGGTGCTCTGAGGATCCTGGCTTCTACTCTCCCTCTCCTGCTCTGGGACTCTACCCCGGCGGCTGATCCTGATGTGACTAGTCCGCGGACAGGGCGTCGTGGTCGGTAAACGGACCACAACCTCCAGTGTTCTAGGTAAGGGGCTGAACTCACTCCCCATCTTCGGAACCGGTGCTCCGGTAAGATGGACCAGGGTTCCCTCCCTGAGTATAGATGCTCTGGGGGAAGGGGGGGGGGGGGGGCACACACATTTATGGGTGCAGTACCCAAATTGTGACACCTGACCAGGTGGGGCGCCACACATTCATAGCTCCCCATCATAAGCCATCACTTCATGTCTGTAAAATCTGAAGAATTTACTTTTATCATGCAGGACAGAAGAATGAGTCATGACTATGCATAGCGATACTGTACAGCATAGCATAAAAGGAATATGGCATATACAGACACACAGACACACAGACACACAGACACACAGACACACAGACACACAGACACACAGACACACAGACACACAGACACACAGACACACAGACACACACACTAAACTTCAGCTAAATCTGCATTTCTGATTCCAGGGAGTCTGGCAGTGGCACCTCCAAAAGAACATAGGTGCTCTTGGCTGAGCCTGGCGGTGTGTATTGGATAATAGCTGATGGGTGAACAATTCTGCTGAATACCATCTAATGTGTATGGCAAGCTTAAGGGCCTGTTTGCATGATTCGTATTTCATTGCGCATTTGGTGCGGATCCACTGCAAATCCGCGCTAAGTTTGCAGCGTGTTTTCTAAGCAAAGTCCATGAGATTTGTGAAGTCCTGTCCGCATGGTGTGCTTTTCTGCTGTGGATACGCTGCATATTTTATTGCAGAAAAATCTGCAGCATGTCAATTCTTCATGCAGATATGCTGCAGATTTCACCAGAAAAATTGCTGAGTCATAGAAAAGTGAACAGCAAAATGCACCATATCTGCAGCAGACAAACACACAGTACAGACAGCCATGTGTTTGTGTGGATTTAGGACATTAGATGCAGATTTTGGAAGTCAAAGATCTGTACCACCAACTCAGCGAGCATACTGGTGTTAAAATTTAGAGAATCGGTCACCATGAAAATGCAGTGCAATCTGCGGTCACCATGTTCTAGAGCAGAGAGAACTGAATAAATTGAGATATATAGTTTTATGAGAAAAGATTCAGTATAACCTGTGATTTTATCATCATTTAAACCCTACTCTTTCTGGGATTTTGGGTCCAGTGGGCGGTCCTATTAGTTAGTCACAGCTTCTGTATGAAAGTCCTTTGAGAGTCCTTGGCCGTGAAAGGATTAAACAGGTTTAAGTGCTGAGATAGTTGTACAATTACATTGCAAGATTATCTCAGCACTTTTCAATGGACTGCATGGGCTAGTCCCTTGTTAAAAGGGAACCTGTCACCTGCATTAAGCCCCTTAGGTTATCACTACCTGTTCCTGCATCTTCCTAGTACTACTCTAACTATCCCTCTGTGCTGAATGTACACTGTGCCTGCAATAAGCTTTTTATCACATACTCATTACTGTGTTAATGATCCGAGGGGCTACCAATGCTAGCCCCCCTAGGCATCCTCTGCATCCCGTGACCGCTTTCTGTGTAGTTTATCCCGCCCCCAACGGATGTGATATTGACTTCCAAATGCGCGTAGCCCCCCCCCCCTCCCCAGCCTGGCTCGCTCCGCAGAATGCCAGGTAAGATGCAAAATGCGTCATTTCCGGTACTCCGCAGCCGGACTTCAGGCTGCGCAGTACACATGCTCTATAAAGCACATTACATCAGCTCATCTGTGATGAGCTGCCGTAATGTGCTTCACAGAGCATGTGAAATGTGCAGCTCTGTGGATGAGCTGTGGCGTACCGGAAATTACATGCTCGGCGTCATACCCGGCATTGAGCGGAGCGAGCCAGGCTTTGGGTGCTTTCGGAAGTCAATATCACACCCATCGGGGGCGGGATAAACTACACAGGAAGCGGTCACGGGATGCAGAGGATGCCTAGGGGGCTAGCAATGGTAGCCCCTTGGATTATTAACACAGTAATAAGTATGTGATAAAAAGCTTATTACAGTAGCAGTGCACATTTAGCAGAGTGGGATAGTTGAGTAGTAATAGGGAGATGCAGGAACAGGTAGTGATAGCCTGGGGGGGTCTTAATGGAGGTGACAGGTTCCCTTTAAACCAGTTAGCCTAATGTCCAGACACGTTTGTCTTTGCAGTGAACAAGTCTGCTGCAAATCCTAGGGTTGCTTTTTTCTTGGCAGGAGGTTTTCTGTGTTATTTCCTGTGGATTTGTTACAGTTTCTATTGTAAAAATGCAGCAAAAACGCAAAGAATTGCTATGCTCATTCTTCCAAAAACCACAGCAAAAACCTGCCGAGTTTCCACTTTTTGCACCAAACCAAAACGAATGTGTGTGGACAGCTTTTCTTGAAATCACATAGGTTTTGATGTTAACCAAAAATGTAGGAAAGGATTTGCATAAAAACGCAGACAAATACGCAGCAAAAACGTTGTGTGAACTAAGTCTTAAGCAGGTAAAAGGTCTGGAGCGGATTCAAGTTGTAGCATTTGTATTTGGAAGCTGTTGATGTGAACCCACAACATGCCATCACTGGACTGAAGAAAAATAAAAAATAAAAAATGTAGGAAGAAAGCAGAAATGCTAGTAGTGGCCAAATCAACAATTTTGTACAGTCTGCAAAACAAGAGTGCACAGATCAGCTATGGAGGCCTGAACGCCAACAGAAGACACGAGTGGTAGATGATCGCGGGATCCTTTTCAGGGTGAATAAAATACTTCTCAACATCCAAACGAAGAACACTCTGCAAGCAATAGCCGATTCATTATCTAATTCTACCATAAAGAGAAAATGTAGCAAGAAAGAAAAAAAAAAAAAAAATATATATATATATATATATATATATATATATATATATATATATATATATATATATATATATATATATATATATATATATATATATATATATATACACACACACACACATACACATACACATACACATACATGCTTGAGGTGCTAGTGCAGTGGCTTCCCAAGTCAAAGAGTAGATAGATACTTTGCACACTCTTGAATACAAGAGCATGAAAACGTTTGTTATGCCAAATAGCAAGAGAATAGCGGCAGAATACTTCACCATGGTGACATTCATATGTGACGTTTCGACTACATTACTCTTTTCCAAACCGTCAATGAGTCTACAGTGGATAGCAACAGCGCTAGAGCCACAAATAAGAACTGGCAGTCCGTATGGGACCAAAGGCATAGGTTCACTGGCATAAACAGCAGGCAATAGAGTAGGCAAAATTGCTGAAAGAAGTCCTGATTGAATACGAGTCTAACAGTACTATGAGGCCCTGGGAATGTGTGAATTAAAAGTAGCAGTAAACAGCCATCATCCTTGAATGGTGCATGCATTCCATATATCTATCTGTGATGCTTTTTAAGTGACTTTGAATAAATAAGTATTTTTATGCACCGGTAAGTGCCACCTACATTTTTCTTCTCCTGTTGCATGAATTTCAAGTAGCTTACATTTTTAGGCGTAAGCACCCAGGAAGTTGCCTTTCTCCCCTCCCCCGCCCCCCCCCCCCCCCTTTTTCCATCAAGAGTTAAATCCTTGTCTGATTTTTGGTGCAGAACTGCTTCTCTTTGGACCTTTAAAGGGATCCTGTCAGGTCGTTCTACCCCCCCTCTGCTATCACTACCTGTCTCTGCACCTTCCTAGCTGATTCCCAACCATCAGTTTATGAGCCAATTAGAATGGAGAATGGATAAAACCTTTAAGTAATTAAATAATAGTTCTTATTGTTCAGAAATGCACTATATGTTGACTGGCTAATACAAGTACAATGGATGTTGGTCCTTTTGGTCAGCTTAACGTTTGTTTAGCGGCAGACATATCGTTATGATCTGTGCAACAACACAGGGGCCTACAAGTTGAGGGGGCCCCACTCCCACAACAGGTGGAATTGTGTATTTTGACAAGCTATTGGACTGCAAGGAGCCCATATATTGTTCTTGCACAGGGGCCCTCTTTGTGTGGGTCCCTGCATTTGAACATTTACAGAGGGAATCATGTATTTGGTCTCTAGACACATGATGTGTACGATTTCCAGAGCCTGGCATCATTCGGACCACTCCATATCCAAACTACAAATCTATTTCTGTCAGGTTACAGATCATTTTCACACAGAAGCTATTTAAGAAGGCCATATGGAAATACTTCATTTTGGAAAGCCACAAGTTTAACCCTAGAATTGAAGTGAAACCTGATGCACCATGCTAGAAATTGCTCAAGAGGTGACTTAGCACTTGCCTAAAAATAAATTACCTGTAGCATGAGGCATTATTTCAAAACTTAGCACTATGTCTAAATTACATTGGGACTCAATGCAGTGGATAAATACAGGGGTTGGACAAAATAACGGAAACACCTAACGTTTTGACATCATAATCTTCGACCATGTTCTAAACATGCAAACCGTGACATATGTTGATGTTTTGTAGTTTATTATTTGTGTTAAGTGAGGTGTATGTAAATTAACTTATTAACTTGTTTTGCCAAATTGTAAGACCATTGATGAGAACCTGATACCAATGGCAGACCTTTCAGATTTTCAAAAAGGCCAAATTGTTGGTGCTTGTATGGCAGGCGCTAGTGTAACAGAAAGTGCCCGAGTGCTTGGCGTCTCAAGAGGTACTGTCTCCAAAGTAATGACTGCGTTTGAAAGAGAAGGAAAAACGCCCACAGCAAAGCACAGGTCCGGACGAAAGTCGAAGTTGACTGAGAAAGACTTCAGACTCTAAAGCGAATTGTGAGAGAAGATCGCAAGACCACGGCTCTGAAAATCACTACAGAACCCAGTTTCCACGAAAACTGTTCATCGGGAGCTGCACAAATCTGGATTCCACAGAAGAGCTGCAATTAGAAAACCACTGCGATCAATGACATGTTTCCAAGCGTAGAGTGGTGTAGAAACCTCCAGAATTGGTCCCTCGAGCAGTGGAAACGTGATATTCTCAGACGAATCATCGTTTACCCCATTTTCCGACCTCCAGCCAAGTAAACGTTTGGGAGAAGGCAGTCTGGATGGAATGCTTTTTTTGGCTGTCTCCAAACGTAAAATATGGCGGAGGTTCTGTGATGATCTGGGGTGCCATATCGTGGAGATCCGCGGGCCAATGATATCACCTTGTATGAATCCATACCCCGGAGAATTGAGGCTGTAATCGCCACAAAAGGTGGACCTACACCATAAAAGCAAAAACCAATAAAATAATGTGCTTGCATAATGTCCTGTGTTATACTCTTCTGGTGTCACAATGGGTGTGCAAATATGGCGTCCGCTAGCGGTAGTGGCCCCTTACACATTACCATCAGCAGTGTCACCGACATCAGACCCAACGCCACCCGGAACCTACACTGGCAAAAGTGCAATTAGTCAGACCACCGGCATATTTGGACACCCAGGGGGGTGTCCAAAGATGGCAGCAGCGCGAATCATGGGGTGGGGCAGAGCACATGGGGGAAGAGAGTGATTGCGTGCAAATCTAGCACCTACTGTAAGTACTGGCACAATGCGCAGTACCGCCAGCGGTGCCGCAACCCCTGCTGCTTACACATCACCGCCTGAGTAAGTGTGCATGTATGTACCCAGCGTGCATGCACATTTAGACAGCTGCTACCTCTGGACACCTGGGTATACAAACATTGCAGCGGCATGACCCGATGCGTGCATTCACACTTAGTCATGCCGTCACCATCTTTGGACACCACAGGAGGGAGAGAGCACACAAGGGCGGAAAGGGCAGAGAGCACATGTGGGAGGAGGGGGAAGACAGCCCAAAAGGAGAAAGCAGAGGGGAGAGCGAGACTCATTTTTAGAAATCTACCTGCAATACGCTTTAATTTTGAATAGTAGGATAACATTTATCCTACCTGTGAAATACAGAGAAAATGAGAAACAGCAGCTTAATAGTAGATCTTATTGGCTCCATTTTGAAAGTATGGAAACATAAATAGGAGTTCAGCTTTTTTAAAATTTATGATGTCCTAACAGAACCATGTGGTTTGGATAGCAGGAACAAAGGGGAATACAATTCCCCTTTCTTCCTGGCCTGCTGGGACCTCCATCAGGAATGTTTGGATAAGAGACTCCTGACCTTCACTTCAAGAGCATGTTGAACAGGGAATGGTGGAGCAGTCATCACAAACAAATCCTGAGGGATATGATGAAAGTCCAGTTTTAGGCCTTAAATATAATCCATGGATCCTGAATTTAGTTTAATTCTTACCCACTGCCTAGTAAAAAACTTCAACCTTCCATCCACCTGGGGTCAGGTCTAACGGAATTTGTTCCAGCTCTTAGCAGATGACCCACTGAAAAGGGCACCTTTATGCTTGAGCTCCTTGCTCTCCCATCGATCTCGATAGGACTTTTTCTGTCCGAAGGGACGTTTATTAAATAGTCTCCTGTAGGACGGAACAGATGGGTTAGGGAACCCAGTCTTTCTGCTGCCCTAGTTAGACTTTCATCAAGAGCTTTCCCAAACAGGTACTCACTGACACGGCAACAACAATTTTGTTTTTGACTGTGTCCCTCCCTCCCTTTCAACCCTTTAGCCAAAAAGCCCATTGAGCAGACCTAGCCACCAGTTGTAGGGAATCTGCCTTAGCATCTGACAATAAGCTGAATCACCTCGTATTAACAGAATGGATGACAAACAGCTTTTCCCTGGACACATTTTTTTTAATCTGGTTGACTCAAACCAGCCTAGATCTTGCAGTACACGTAGCAGAGTAGCAGATATAGCTGGCTTGAAAAACTCCTGTGCAAGAATCCCATGAATATATGAGCAGCAACTCCACCTTCCTGTCCAAGGAATCAGACAGAGGCCCAGAGTCAAACAGGCAAGGTAGAGCGTTTGGGAGTGGAAGCGACAGCAGCGTCCACTTTGGTAATTTTAGACCAGGAACTCAAATCACTCACCAAAGGGATACTTTCTTTTTTGAGGATGAAGGTAGGGAAACCAGTCTCTCCTGCTTGCCCCATTCCCTTCTGACCAGATCCTTTATGACTAATCACTGGAAAGGACTGTCATTTCTTTTGGGATAGCTCTGCAAACAGGATATCCTGGTGGACTTAGTTTTTCGTTTCCACAACCCCATCACATTACAGACTTTTTACTAAATTGTCCATACTCAATGGGAAAGCAGGACTTCCCTTCCTTATCTGAGGACGATGATGGGGACAATGACGAGGAGCTGAAGACTTGTCCTAATCACTACCAGGGGAGTAGTCTAAAGGAGAGACCTCCTTCTTGAACTTAGGTTTAGCCATCTTAAAAGGATTGGAGTTCTTCCCTGATCATGGTCCGGATGTCAGTGGCCCTGACTAAAGATTCCTCCTGTAATGTCTGGTTAATACAGGACTGACAACCTTAAGATAATTGTCAGGAAGGCGCTACGAACACAACACACTCCTGATGCTTAAGCTTTTTGGTCTTCTTCGCCTGAAACAAGGGGTACACAGAAAGAAGGGGAATCAGTTTAACAGGTATAGCCATGTAACACTCACCCAGTGAAGCTTGTCAATATGGTACCGCTCTGGAGGTGGAGGCACAGCATGAGATTAAGACGGACCAGCCTTTTTACTCCGCTCACTGCTGTCAGTGGAGTAACCCTCTCTGGAGTGCCCACTGCTGCTCTTGGGTCTGCAGTTCCACCGCCTGTGGGTGCACCTCCGAGTCTCCTGGTGAGGACATCTCTGCGGGCACAGAATGGCGCCGTCTTATACTTACATTCCCCACGATGGAGCCTGCCTACTCGATCTTCTGGAAGCAGTCACCGCGTCACTTCCAGGTCAGGACGCTTTATGCAAGTGCGCATGTGCTGGACCCAAACTTGGAAGTTCAGCCCCATGGAGACGCCGGCCACTTGCATCTGCATCTCCCATGCCTCCAGGATGAGTGCGGTCTGTTCCTACCCCAGCACTGTCCTCATAGGCCAGAGTAGACCATCTGAGCGCTGGCAACATGACAACCTTCCTCCAGACAAGACTGATCCAGACGCCACTTCAGGTGCCCCAGACCCTGCTGTTCACACAGATACTGACCAAGGCTGCTTTGGACACCGGTAACATTTCTTGCTGCAGGTTCCCATAAGGTCAGGAAACCAACTGAGGAAGCAAGGGGGACCACGTCTTTATCTGTAGGTTTCCTGTCCCTATGCGCGGATCCCCTCAGTGGGTGCTGTCGTGGTGAGAAGAAAATAAATATCAAATACTGAACGTCTGCACAGGGCCTTAGGCAGACTGCCTGAAAAGGCAATTTGTCAACAGTTCATAGTCTAAAAGTATTTAAAGTATGTATTGGGACAAAGTGTAAAAGTGCTTGTTCTATACAGTGATCCAATCTTTTATACAGCTGTATGAGCAGTCACAGCCGTATGCGTGTATGTACAGATACGACATGCAAGACAATTATTACTACCCATGGCAAAGAGGTCTCCGATTACATGAATGACACCCACTACAGGGAGACGAGTTCAACAGTATTTAGATCAACTTTTTTGTCCAGAAACATGACTGTTCTAGAAATACCAGCATGAAACCTGTTTAGGTAGGCAGAACATCAGAATGAGGTCTCTGCAAATTCACGGACAGGCTCACGTGTATGGTGCTTGTCTTGTGTTCTAAATATCACTGACTGAAGCAGATCAAGTAATAAGATTGTTGTGTATACACTGAAAGTATACAGACAGTGTATGATGTGCCACTAGGAACTTGTTTATATGATATTATTTACTGGCCAGAGCCAACATAAGTCATAGATCGCATGGCTCAAACCAGAACCGATTGGGTGGAATACAAAAACTGACAAGGCTGGCCAGTAAAAATCTAAAGTTTTGGGGAGGGGGTCACCAAGACAATTGTGTTCTTAATGAAAACTCATACTATTTATCAAATGAGTTGCAAAAGGAATAGAAAATATAGTCCAGACATTGACAAGGTTAGAAATAATTATTTGTACAGTCATGGCCAAAAGTTTTGAGAATGATACAAATATTAAATTTTAACAAAGTCTACTGCTTCAGTTTTTCTAATGGCAATTTGCATATACTCCAGAATGTCATAAAGAGTGATCAGCTTAACAGTAAATTACTTGCCAAGTCAATATTTGCCTAGAAAATGAACTTTAGCCACCCAAAACACATTTCAACATCATTGCAGTCCTACCTTAAAAGGAACAGCCAACATCGTTTTAGTGATTGTTCCATTAACACAGGTGTGGGTGTTGATGAGGACAGGGCTGATGATTAAGTAAGAATGACACACTGGACACTTTAAAAGGAGGCTGGTGCTTGGTATCATTGTTTCTCTTCAGTTAACCATGGTTATCTCTAAAGAAACACGTGCAGCCATCATTGCACTGCACAAAAATGGCCTAACAGGGAAGAGTATCGCAGCTACAAAGATTGCACCTCAGTCAACAATCTATCGCATCATCAAGAACTTCAAGGAGAGAGCTTCCATTGTTGTCAAAAAGGCTCCAGGGCGCCCAAGAAAAACCAGAAAGCGCCAGGACCGTATCTAAAACGTTTTTATCCACTTTCACAAGATGCTTTTAAAAGACAAAGGAGTGAGATTAGTGATAATATGCTGCAGGTACATGTTTTGCTAGCTTAGGTGGCGTTTTGGAAGTGACAGGATACCTTTAATTATCCATTCCTGGTTTTGGCTACAATTCCTGAGGTAAAAAAACTCAAATACCAGCCTGTGCACATGACCTTACTCCTTAGATCATGTGCACACAATAAGTGCTGGCAGGAAAAAACACTGCATAGCATATGCACCAATTTAAAACTGTTTTTACCCTATGTATTTGAATGGGTGAAACATGTTGCAAAAACACTGAAGGAATTGAACATGCTACAGATTTGTTGAACACTTTGATGGTTAAAGTCTGCAAAGAAAAGTTAAGAAGCATGTGCATGAGATTTCAGAAATCACATTCACTTTGCAGGTAATGTAATCTACAGCTTTTTAGCAATGAAAAACATAAGTAAAGAAAAACGGAATTAAACTTACCGGTAATTCTCTTTCGGGGAATCCACCACGACAGCACAACAGGAGATTGCCTCTCGGCCCCAACAGGGGCAGGAAACACAAAAGAGTTTAAATAGCCCCTCCCACCTCCTATCACCAGTGTTTACCAAGGACCCATGGAAATGAAGATCCAAGATTAACTTATGCAAGGAGGAAAGGATGTCAAAACAAAAACAAATTCAGAAAGAAAATGGAGGGAGTCACTCGTGCTGTCGTGGTGGATTCCCCGAAAGAGAATTACCTGCAAGTCTAATTCAGTTTTCTCCTCCCATCCACCACAACAGCACAACAGGAGTAATACCAAAGAAGAAATCTAAGGGAGGGACCACTACTTGAAGAACTTGTCTTCCGAAAGCCCAGATCTGTATAACTAAGGATGACTTAGTCAGTAGGGCATAGCGAAGGCGTGAACTGAAGACCAGGTGACAGCTTTTCAGAACTGTTGGATGGAAGCGTCCGTCCCAGGAGACAGACACTGCTCTGGCAGGGCGAGCCTTCAAGTTGACAATTGGAGGGAGAACCCAACAAGAGGAAGCCTCTGAGATGGCTGGCCCGATCCCCATCGTAATAAGACCCCTAGACGCCTTCTGTCCTTTGTTTGTCCTCAATGGGGGTCGTAACGAAGGTTATCCACTCTCCATGAGTGGGTTTGTCGGAGGCAGAAAACAGTTCCAATCACATCTAACTCACTCCCATTCTAGGGAAAGCAAGAAAGAGGGAAAGAAAAGACAATCTACTGAGATCTGTGGAAGGCCATGACACAGTGGCAGAAGGGATGGATCCAGAGGAACAGGATTCTAACACCCAACAAGTGAGGGCACGGTACAATGATTGAAGAGCCTGTAGATCCCAAACTCTCCTGGTTGTTGTGATAGCAACCAGGAAAACCAGTATCCAGGAGAGAGAGTGTCCTTCGGGTCAATTGAAGGAGATTGTGGGCAAAAAGGAAACAAAAGATGACCTTGACCAACCCATCGGAACAATATTGATATGCTATGGTGGACAGGATGACAGCAATGCCTGCCACATTCCTGAAGCATACCGCAGAAGCTACCAAGCCATGGATGATCTGCCAGACTGAGCGAACTAGGAGCAGAGAGCCGAACTGTACTGGCAAAGTACCTGGTCCCAAACCCTGCCAAGATAGTCCTGTAAAAGACCAGGAGCATGGCTGGGGTATGGGTATATAATGGCAGAGCAAACGAGTCCGGCCAGGAATTGAAAAACTTCCTCGCATAAAAAGGCGGTTATTATGGGCGTGCAGTGTCGTAAAGAAGCTTACATCTGGGACCCCCAGAGATACGTCATCCAGAATTGGCTGATTAAGGCACCATGTGCCTGTAAGCAGAGCCTTCCTGCTGAAAACTTATTGCACATGTTGGACCTTTTAGATGAAAGCCGATATGGAGAAGGACGGCCCAACAAACAGTCGGGATGAGCCGGGCCATAGGCTTCCGGATCGTGCATCCCCTGGTGACGAAGATGAGCTACAGTAGTCGAAGTGTCGGAAAGTTGCACATGAGGTCCTCGGATAAGCGATTTGGATACCTAAAGAGCCTCTTCCACTGTTCCCAGCTCCCAGAAGTTCGAGGAACGGTCTCACGGATGTGGAGACCACCGGTCTTGAAAGGAAAACTGGGAGACAAGAGCCCTCCAGCCCCTCTCGCTGACGTCAGTATAGACCATAATCATCAATGACTATACCCACTGAATCCCTTGATCCAGACCAGCTTGGTCTAAATCACAAATATAACAAGAGTTACACCTCCCTGGGAAGAAGAATCTTCTTGTGCAGACCCGGGGGGGGAGGGGGACCAGATTCCCCGGGAGAGGATGTGGGACTGAAGGTGCCTGGCATGAGCTTGGGCCCATAGACCCAAACAGATAAACGATGTCATTCCCAGGCTGACAAGGCGGTGCGGATGGACCGCTATTGTTGAAGAAAGCAAGCTGTAACCCAGGGAGAAAAGACCATCTTGCAGAAGAAAACCCAGGTCTATTGTGAGAGACAACCCAAAAGACCTTCTTCCAAGATGGAGTTACTCGAATACCGAAAGGGATCTTACCTTCTAATGATGTAAGAGTTTTAATAAAGACAGTGCATGGTAAGGCAGTAGAGGGCTGGTGGGAGCCCTGATTAGGAAGTCATTTAAATAGGCAATCACTACAATGCCCCCCTTACAGACGAATGTCATCACTTCCGCCATCACCCTGGTGAATATGAGAGGTGCCGAGGAGAGATCGAATGGTATCCCTTGAAACAGATGGCAATATATCAGAGTCGTTGATCTGCAGGAATGGGAGCATGGAATACGCGTCCCGAAACAATGGTGCCAACACAGTCTATCCCTATCCAGGGATGGTGGATCGTATGGACTCCATCTGGAATCATTTGTAGGAAGCCACATGTCAGTGCAAGGACATAGGTCTATAACAGTCCTGAAGGAACCCTTGGTTTATGTACTCGAATAGGCGAGAACAGTGTCCGCTCCTGAACTTCCCTTCCAGAACCAGGATTATAGCCCCAAGAGAAGTATTATGGAGCTTTTCAGTGATCATTGCTCCACAGGAATTGTGAATCAACCTCAGCACACTCCATAGGCCGAAGATCGGCCCAAGTCAAGATCTGAACCTGGGTCTCCATGCACGGCAGTTGTTGATGCTGCCAGAAAGCCACACTCACACTGCTTCAGAGGGAAGACCGAAGTTTGAGAGCCAAGAGTGAAGTCACTCTCAGATGTTTGGAGGGGGAGAGGAGACACCATTCACATGTGTGTCCCAGCGCTAGGCCAATCCCCGTCACATGACCCACCAGGGGTTTAAGAGACAGCGCTTTCTTGCCTGTCAGTACCCTTTGGACCTCTGAAGTAGAAACACTGTCCACCAGGCTGCTCCTGTAGGTGACCTCCTTGGACCACAGAAAGCCAAGTACTTTTTAAGCACTCTAATTATTGTTCACCTCTAGTTAATCAACTTTATCATTTACAGCCCCCTCTGAGTAATTACTCTATGCCTGGCTCTGAAACCAACAGGGACCATTCATTACAGCAACTGCTAACAAGTGAACATCCATTTTGGATCCTTTCACTTCAAAACACAGGGTAACCTGCCATATATGTTTAAGGGTGACTGTGTTTTTACTGTGGGTCCTTGTTCACCTATGTAGTGCACTATGGATCATAATCAACACCACTAACTGGGGAATCTGCAATATTTATATACCTACACTCACTGTAGTAGTGATCACAATCTAGCATTCTCACGTTGCACGATCCTCCCCTTCGCAGTTTCATAGTACCCCATGCACGTTCATGCATAGCAACATTGATTATACATAACCACTCATTACTTTCCCTTAGGAAAAATACCCTCTAGGTCTGATTCCAAAAATCAACCTTCAAGAAGCAAACTTGGAAACGCATCCAAGTACACTTGTCAACACATTCAATACAGAACTAGGTTAGTTCATACCATTACATCAATCAAAATGGTCCATAACCAAATACTATGACTCATGCTTAATATGCATTTTCCTTACCCTATTCCAATCTTGGTAACAATTACTGCATTCACTTGAACATAAAGAGATTCTAAACATGGTTCTCTCTCTTTTTTTAAACGTTTACTTGTATATATGACCTGTATATATATTGTAAATAAGATGTCAAACTTTCATATAACAAGGTTTCCAATTGTATAGATCTTTGATTTTTTTCAGCGACTATGTGATCAAGGCCTATAATTGGGCCGAAACGTCATATGAAGTCGTACAACACTATAAATAAACTCACTTAGTCCCACGTCACACACATCGGTGTGTTTGACGCCTTAACAACGACCTCGTTGGCGACTCAACTCAGCCACATAGGTGTGAGTCTTCAGACTAGCTGCTGTGTCACTGGGTCCCGCCGGAGGTCATTATACAGGTCGCCGTATCGTTGCTGCGTCATTGACTAGATCTGACTGTTTAACATCTCACCAGCGACCACGTACGACACTCCAGCAATCCTTACCAGGTCGTACCATTGTTGGGATCTCTGGAGCGTTGCCAAGTGTGAAGGGACCCCAAGTCCACTTCTGGCATCTCTATCCGTTACCAGTGTCACTCTGGTCGGTCTGCAGGAATTTGTAACCTGTCAGTAGCTCAGTGTTCATGAAGCGCACCAGAGGTCACAACTGAATGCAACTCTGATACTTGTTCCAGCTCTTAGCACACCACCACACTGGAGTGGTGCTTAAAATATGTAGAGGCAATCAGCCTAAAAATTAGCCATTGCAGTGCAGACACTGACTAGAAAGAGCTGGGAAATGGTGAAAGTATCATTTATACAAAACTAGGTCACTTTACACAACAAGTTTATGAAAAAAGGTAATCCCATTCATTCGTGTCTCACAAGGTGTCCGGGAATTGGCAGGAGCCATGAGGACAGCACCACGGCGTGCCCATAATTGGTATAGACATTACACAGCTCGCGGAGCAGAAACCTGAACACTTGTGGCTGGGGAAGAGAGTGATATTCATGAATGGCAGAGAGGAAAATAATACCTTAAAGGGGTGGCCCAGCATTATAGGAAGATGGCCACTTCCAAGAAGAGTGACCCCTGTATACAAAACTGGCACTCACTGGAGTGGGGCTATATACAGCTCATACACAGGTGTGGCCCTGCCTGAGGGATAACAGCAGTTGGGTGTCCACCCTGGACAAGCTCAAACACAGCTCATGATCTCAGAGCATTCTACAGAAAGTTATACATTGAACAGATATAGGAAAGGGTAAATTATTCTATTTTAGGGGGCATTAGTGTTTCCTTATACAACACTGAGGGAGGTGCAGCACAGGACAGACAGGGGGACATTACAGCCAGTACTGGTGCCATGTCTATAGATCATCTCACATAATAGAACATGCATCAAAGACACAATGAAGTTAGCCTGGCAATGCAGTGGTGCCCCAGTCTATCCATAGGCAATGTCATATTGAAGCATTCAGGTCTTACACCGTCCCTCTGTTATTCCTCCTGGACATTTACAATTAGTGAGATTACCAATGACAGAAGAATGCAGTATTAAAGCTGTGCAGTTATAACATGTCAGTATGGCCTCATGGGCTTCACTCACCCTCCCAGGGTCCAGCACTAAGGTCACATGACGGCACTGCAGCCAATCAGTGATCTCCACAGCTTGAGGTGATGGCACAAGCACTTAGGGCTACTGGACTCACTGAATGACTCTATGGAGGGCTCGTGTGCACGGAGGGCTCGTGGGGCCGCAGTGAGGCACATTCTGCCTGTTCTCTACACTTGTTGCGGTTTCCTTCCATAGTGACATAAAAGCTGCGCTGGATGATAATGGTTCTCCCAAAGTGAAAATTAAGTGTACCCAAGAAGCAGGATCCCATCAGAGCTGTCAGATCACAGCCTGGGTCAGCTCCCATTACCACTATCACTATACAGCAAGCTCTGCCCACTCACCTGCCTGCTCCCGGGCTGACAACACAGACACCAGGTAATGGGCGCCATCAAAGTACGGGAACATAGACAGGTGGGAGAAGTGCACGGCGGCCTCAGACACCAGCTCCATGCTGACAGCCCGCCGCTCACTGACAGCACACAGCTGGGGCTCCGGGGAAGAGCTTCAGCAGGCGGAGCTTACATAGGGTCATGTGATCGGTCACGTGTGTGGGAGGAGTCAGGCTCCAGCTCGGGCTAATCCTGGAGACTCGAGCCTTGTGCTCTGTGATGTACCTGGGAGCCCTCTGCTATACCCTGCACTGTGCCTGGTGAGCCCTCTGCTGTACCCTGCACTGTGCCTGGTGAGCCCTCTGCTGTACCCTGCACTGTGCCTGGTGAGCCCTCTGCTGTACCCTGCACTGTGCCTGGTGAACCCTCTGCTATACCCTGCACTGTGCCTGGAGAGCCCTCTGCTATACCCTGCACTGTGCCTGGTGAGCCCTCTGCTGTACCCTGCACTGTGCCTGGTGAGCCCTCTGCTGTACCCTGCACTGTGCCTGGTGAGCCCTCTGCTGTACCCTGCACTGTGCCTGGTGAACCCTCTGCTATACCCTGCACTGTGCCTGGAGAGCCCTCTGCTATACCCTGCACTGTGCCTGGTGAGCCCTCTGCTGTACCCTGCACTGTGCCTGGTGAGCCCTCTGCTGTACCCTGCACTGTGCCTGGTGAGCCCTCTGCTGTACCCTGCACTGTGCCTGGTGAGCCCTCTGTTATACCCTGCACTGTGCCTGGTGAGCCCTCTGCTGTACCCTGCACTGTGCCTGGTGAGCCCTCTGCTATACCCTGCACTGTGCCTGGTGAGCCCTCTGCTATACCCTGCACTGTGCCTGGTGAACCCTCTGCTATACCCCTGCACTGTGCCTGGTGAGCCTTCTGCTATACCCTGCACTGTGCCTGGTGAGCCCTCTGCTATACCCTGCACTGTGCCTGGTGAGCCCTCTGCTATACCCTGCACTGTGCCTGATGAGCCCTCTGCTATACCCTGCACTGTGCCTGGTGAGCCTTCTGCTATACCCTGCACTGTGCCCTGGTGAGCCCTCTGCTATACCCTGCACTGTGCCTGGTGAGCTCACTGCTATACCCTGCACTGTGCCTGGTGAGCTCACTGCTATACCCTGCACTGTGCCTGGTGAGCTCACTGCTATACCCTGCACTGTGCCTGGTGAGCCCTCTGCTGTACCCTGCACTGTGCCTGGTGAGCCCTCTGTTATACCCTGCACTGTGCCTGGTGAGCCCTCTGCTGTACCCTGCACTGTGCCTGGTGAGCCCTCTGCTATACCCTGCACTGTGCCTGGTGAGCCCTCTGCTATACCCTGCACTGTGCCTGGTGAACCCTCTGCTATACCCCCTGCACTGTGCCTGGTGAGCCTTCTGCTATACCCTGCACTGTGCCTGGTGAGCCCTCTGCTATACCCTGCACTGTGCCTGGTGAGCCCTCTGCTATACCCTGCACTGTGCCTGGTGAGCCCTCTGCTATACCCTGCACTGTGCCTGGTGAGCCTTCTGCTATACCCTGCACTGTGCCCTGGTGAGCCCTCTGCTATACCCTGCACTGTGCCTGGTGAGCTCACTGCTATACCCTGCACTGTGCCTGGTGAGCTCACTGCTATACCCTGCACTGTGCCTGGTGAGCTCACTGCTATACCCTGCACTGTGCCTGGTGAGCCTTCTGCTATACCCTGCACTGTGCCTGGTGAGCCTTCTGCTATACCCTGCACTGTGCCCTGGTGAGCCCTCTGCTATACCCTGCACTGTGCCTGGTGAGCTCACTGCTATACCCTGCACTGTGCCTGGTGAGCTCACTGCTAATACCCTGCACTGTGCCTGGTGAGCTCACTGCTATACCCTGCACTGTGCCTGGTGAGCCTTCTGCTATACCCTGCACTGTGCCTGGTGAGCCCTCTGCTATACCCTGCACTGTGCCTGGTGAGCTCACTGCTATACCCTGCACTGTGCCTGGGAGCCCTCTGCTATACCCTGCACTGTGCCTGGTGAGCCTTCTGCTATACCCTGCACTGTGCCTGGTGAGCCTTCTGCTATACCCTGCACTGTGCCCTGGTGAGCCCTCTGCTATACCCTGCACTGTGCCTGGTGAACCCTCTGCTATACCCTGCACTGTGCCTGGTGAGCTCACTGCTATACCCTGCACTGTGCCTGGGAGCCCTCTGCTATACCCTGCACTGTGCCTGGTGAGCCTTCTGCTATACCCTGCACTGTGCCTGGTGAGCCTTCTGCTATACCCTGCACTGTGCCCTGGTGAGCCCTCTGCTATACCCTGCACTGTGCCTGGTGAGCTCACTGCTATACCCTGCACTGTGCCTGGGAGCCCTCTGCTATACCCTGCACTGTGCCTGGTGAGCCCTCTGCTATACCCTGCACTGTGCCTGGTGAGCCTTCTGCTATACCCTGCACTGTGCCCTGGTGAGCCCTCTGCTATACCCTGCACTGTGCCTGGTGAGCTCACTGCTATACCCTGCACTGTGCCTGGTGAGCCCTCTGCTATACCCTGCACTGTGCCTGGTGAGCCCTCTGCTATACCCTGCACTGTGCCTGGTGAGCCTCTGCTATACCCTGCACTGTGCCTGGTGAGCCCTCTGCTATACCCTGCACTGTGCCTGGTGAGCTCACTGCTATACCCTGCACTGTGCCTGGTGAGCCCTCTGCTATACCCTGCACTGTGCCTGGTGAACCCTCTGCTATACCCTGCACTGTGCCTGGTGACCCTCTGCTATACCCTGCACTGTGCCTGGTGAGCCCTCTGCTATACCCTGCACTGTGCCTGGTGAGCCCTCTGCTATACCCTGCACTGTGCCTGGTGAGCCCTCTGCTATACCCTGCACTGTGCCTGGTGAGCCCTCTGCTATACCCTGCACTGTGCCTGGTGAACCCTCTGCTATACCCTGCACTGTGCCTGGTGAACCCTCTGCTATACCCTGCACTGTGCCTGGTGAACCCTCTGCTATACCCTGCACTGTGCCTGGTGAGCCCTCATGCTATACCCTGCACTGTGCCTGGTGAACCCTCTACTATACCCTGCACTGTGCCTGGTGAGCCCTCTGCTATACCCTGCACTGTGCCTGGTGAACCCTCTGCTATACCCTGCACTGTGCCTGGTGACCCTCTGCTATACCCTGCACTGTGCCTGGTGAGCCCTCTGCTATACCCTGCACTGTGCCCTGGTGAGCCCTCTGCTATACCCTGCACTGTGCCTGGTGAGCCCTCTGTACCCTGCACTGTGCCTGGTGACCCTCTGCTATACCCTGCACTGTGCCTGGTGAGCCCTCTGCTATACCCTGCACTGTGCCTGGTGAACCCTCTGCTATACCCTGCACTGTGCCTGGTGAACCCTCTGCTATACCCTGCACTGTGCCTGGTTGAACCCTCTGCTATACCCTGCACTGTGCCTGGTGACCCTCTGCTATACCCTGCACTGTGCCTGGTGAACTTTATCCTGCACTGTGCCTGGTGAGCCTCTGTCTGTGCCCTGCACTGTGCCCTGGTGAGACCTGTGCTGTCCCTGCACTGTGCCCTGGTGAGCTCTGTGCTGTGCCCTGCACTGTGCCTGGTGAGCCTGTCTGCTGATGTGCCCTGGTGAGCCTCTGTGCTGTGCCCTGCACTGTGCCTGGTGAGCTCTGTGCTGTGCCCTGCACTTGCGCCTGCCTGTGCTGTGAGCTCTGTGCTGTGCCCTGCACTGTGCCTGGTGAGGCCCTCTTGCTGTGCCCTGCACTGTGCCTGTGCCTTGCTGTGCCCTGCACTGTCCCTGTGAGCCCTGCTGTCTGCACTGTGCCTGGTGAGCCCTCTTCTGTGCCCTGCACTGTGCCTGGTGAGCCCTCTTCTGTGCCCTGCACTGTGCCTGGTGAGCCCTCTGCTGTGCCCTGGTGAGCCCTCTGCTGTGCCCTGCACTGTGCCCTGGTGAGCTCTGTGCTGTGCCCTGCACTGTGCCCTGGTGAGCTCTGTGCTGTGCCCTGCACTGTGCCTGGTGAGCCCTCTGCTGTGCCCTGGTGAGCCCTCTGCTATACCCTGCATTGTGCCCTGGTGAGCTCTGCACTGTACCTGGTGAACACTCTGATGTGCCTTGCACTGAGGTTGGGGAGATATGTGCTGTGGCCGGGTAGCCCTGCACAAAACACAGCGCTGTGCCTGGGCACAAGATGTGATGCCCCCCCCCCTTCCTCCTCCATAGCAACTTTCCCACACTATATTAGGGTGCTTTCACACTACCAGGTTTTTTTTCATCTAGAGTAAACCACGTTCTTTTAAAGTTGTAAAACCTGATGCAGCCTGAGATGACCGCACTGGTGTTATAACATCCATCAGCTGGATCCCAAATAATACCGGTGCAGACATTTCTAGCTGCATCAGGTTTTTGTCTGGTATTTCCAGGTCCTTTTGAGGATCCTCCACAAGATTTATAGATAGGTAAAAAATATTTAAGCAGCACAGTAGAATAGGAAAAAAAAGTGCAAATCTTTCCAGACAAGCTTCAATTATGCATGATATAAAGACCATAAAGAAAAACAGCACTCTTTCACTTCAAAGTGGCATGTTTCAATACCAAAGAGTACCAAAGAGTGCTGTTATTATTTATGGTCTATAGACAGATAAAGATAGAGCTTGCCAGTCTCCTGCTGCTGATTCCGGGACTATTCATAAAAGAGTCAGTTCGAGCGCAGCAACTCTTCACTTCCTATCTAATATATCACTCTAAGGGCCCTTTCACATCAGCGTTTTTTAAATTTGCGGCAGATGCGGTGAAAAAACCGCATCTGCCGCAACTGCCGCATAACGGTTCCACTTGCGGCACGGTTGCGGTTTTTTCCATAGGAAGTATAGGGGGACTTGCGGCAGATGCGGCAAGTGCGGTATTGCACTTGCGGCAGGTGCGGCAGAGAAAAAAACCGCGGCTTACTGCGGTTTTTTTCTCTGCCGCACCTGCCGCAAGTGCAATACCGCACTTGCCGCATCTGCCGCAAGTCCCCCTATACTTCCTATGGAAAAAAACCGCAACCGTGCCGCAAGTGGAACCGTTATGCGGCAGTTGCGGCAGATGCGGTTTTTTCACCGCATCTGCCGCAAATTTAAAAAAACGCTGATGTGAAAGGGCCCTAAGGCTGGGGTCACACACACAGATATCTGGGCAGATATTGTTCACAGATCTCTGGTTGCAGTGAAATCATGGACACATTGCTCCATTTGTACACAGCCACAAAATGGAACCATGTGTCCATGATTTCACTGCAACCAGAGATCTGTGAACA
>JARQOC010000003.1:495068131-495098935 GCA_033576535.1 Allobates femoralis
TGTCACCATGGTGAAGTATTCTGCCGCTATTCTCTTGCTATTTACCAAACGTTTTCATGCTCTTGTATTCAAGAGTGTGCAATGTATCCATCTACTCTTTGACTTGGGAAGCCACTGCACTAGCACCTCAAGCATGTGTATATGTATATATATATTTATATTACATTTTTTCTTTCTTGCTACATTTTCTCTTTATGGTAGAATTAATGAATCGGCTATTGCTTGCAGAGTGTTCTTCATTTGGATGTTGAGGAGAAGTATTTTATTCACCCTGAAAAGGATCCCGCGATCATCTACCACTCGTGTCTGCTGTTGGCGTTCAGGCCTCCATAGCTGATCTGTGCACTCTTGTTTTGCAGACTGTACAAAATTGTTGATTTGGCCACTACTAGCATTTCTGCTTTCTTGCTACATTTTTTTTTTTATTTTTCTTCAGTCCAGTGATGGCATGTTGTGGGTTCACATCAACAGCTTCCAAATACAAATGCAACAACTTGAATCCGCTCCAGACCTTTTACCTGCTTAAGACTTAGTTCACACAACGTTTTTGCTGCGTATTTGTCTGCGTTTTTATGCAAATCCTTTCCTACATTTTTGGTTAACATCAAAACCTATGATTTCAAGAGAAGCTGTCCACACACATTTGTTTTGGTTTGGTGCAAAAAGTGGAAACTCAGCAGGTTTTTGCTGTGGTTTTTGGAAGTATGAGCATAGCAATTCTTTGCGTTTTTGCTACAGTTTCTATTGTAAAAATGCAACAAATCCACAGGAAATAACACAGAAAACCTCCTGCCAAGAAAAAAGCAACCCCTAGGATTTGCAGCAGACTTGTTCACTGCAAAGACAAACGTGTCTGGACATAGGCTAACTGGTTTAAAGGGAACCTGTCACCTCCATTAAGACCCCCACCTTCCCAGGCTATCACTACCTGTTCCTGCATCTCCCTATCTTCAGATATCTGCCGCCTCACTTGTGCAAATGTCAGGGAATTTATACCTGTCCTGGTATCGTGAACTCTGTTTCTTGTACAGACCTTACTGGCCTCACTTCTGATTTGAAGCCTGATTGCCATAAAACATGTTAGACCGGCTTCACACCGCGGTTTTAAGGCTCTGGGGCTGTCCGGTGTGAACCGGACAGCACCAGATCTGATTTTGGCCCCACAGTATTCCTATGGGGCCACATGGCAGTCATTTGCAAATCAGTTCCCTGCTGTCGGAGGATCTGGGAAAATTCGTTGTTTTTCTCTGGACACAAAATCGTAGCTTTCTGCGTTTTTGTCCGGGGCATAAATCTTACTAAAATCTGATCCACCCTGATATGGTATGATCCGGCGCCCCCTAACAATGGGACGCTATGGGTGCCAGATCGCACCAGATCCGACAGAAAATTGGATCCTGACGCCGGGTACTGAAGTTCAGCGGCGCCCAACACTGAACTTCAGCACCTGGAGAGCTCCCGGCTGAGACTTCAGATTTTGAAATTTCAGCAAGGGGACAGCTCCTGCAGCTCCGGACTACCGATTCTGGCAGAAAACCTATTTCTCCGGTTGTATTCTGTCTGGAGCTGTCAGGCTGTGTCCGGTGCTTCCTGCAAAACACCGGACGAAGCCTGAGAGTTCAAACCGTGGTGTGAAGCCGGCTTTCGGCTCTGGGTTGAACTTAGATGGTGTGATATGGCAGCCAGCCATGGTCTGAATGGCAGCACTATACATGGCCAGTATGTTTCACACAGGCAGAAGCCTGCTGCGATGTTCTTATGAATGTCTTGCCATGGAAACCACAGTCTGCTTAACAGCATGGCAAGAGTTAAACTTGCAACTTGCTGGAGATGTGGGTGTGTCTCAGGTTGTCTTAATGGAGTCTGTGTTTGACATGTGGGAGACAGACAGAGACTGAGCATGGAGAGCTCAGGTCCTGGAGGCCTGTGTGGACTGACTACAGGCTGTATGTGAGGTAAAGACAGGCAATACTAGGCAATATGTTCTGTGAGCTGCAGAAAGGCTCCGGTTTATATGCTGAAGGATGGTTTATGCTGAGACAATAAACCGACATGAACTTTATTAAGTGGAAAGACTGTTGCTGTTTCTGAATATTGCCGCTAAGTGAGTGAACACAACCCGATCGGTGATCGCTACGTCACATTTGGTGGAGAATGCGGGCATTGTAGCAACCTTATTGCTGGAGGCAACGGACAAGGCCTACAAGCTCGGTTGCTGGGGCAACAACACAGGTGAACGTGTCTGCATTGTGGCAGCGGTGCAGCCTGGTTGCTAGAGGCAACCACACAACAAGCTGGGATACAAGCATCTGGCTGGTGGCTCGGCGGGGTCACGAAGTTTGTCACCGCTCTCTACCCAGGTGCACGTGCGAAGAGTTAAGCGACTGGCTGTGAGACGTGGGCTATGCTTGGTGAGCAGTAATACACCACAGGCTGGAGATCCTGGTTGTACGGGCGGTACAACCAGGAAAGGTTAGTGCAATTCTACCCCCCCCTTCCCCATAGAACACCGGGTATTACCCATTGGAGCGCCCCTCCTGTTTTTCTCGTTGCAGCAAGAGAGTGCCTGGTAGCATGGAGGAGCTCCTGGACCACCTGCTGCAGAGCCAGAAGCAGCAGCACTAACCAAATACTGTGGGGTGTCACCAGAAAGTATCCCCTATAGACTGGGTTGCCCAAAAGGGGGCCGGGTCCCAGATGGTGGTAGTTTCCCCAAAGGGGGCGGGGTCCAAAAAGGGGGAGGTGTCCCTAAAAGGAATAATAGTCCAAAAGGGGGTGGAGTCCCAAAAGGGGGCGGATTCCATGAAGGGGATAATGGCCCAAAAGTGGGTGGAGTCCCAGAAAGTGATAGTTGCCCAAAAAGGGGCAGGGCATCCCAAAGTCCATGGGGTGGCGCAGATGGATTGTTGCCAGGGACAAATGTGCTATGTGTGTCCAGTCTGCCATATGGACTACCCACCCGGAGAGGCCCCACGTGTGTGTTCCGTGGAAGTTGATACAGAAACTGTGACTGGACTTGTAGACGCTGGGAGTTCAGTGACCCTAGTAAGGGCTGCGCCTGATGTCTACCTGATCCCCGGTAGGAAGATTGAAGTCACCTGCAATCATGGGGTCACTAAAGACCATCCGTTGTCCAGAGTGGTCATTGAGACGGCCAGGGACATTGGGAGCCATGATGTCGCCGTAGTCCCGAACTTAACCTGTCCGGTGATAATAGGCCGGGACTCTAGGCTGTTTTCAGACTTGTGGGAGAATGGAGCTACTCTACAGCAGGAGGTTGAAGGGCTCTCTTCTGATGGGGTTGTGTCTGATAAGGAGGTAACACCTCCCAAAATTGACAGTTCTGAGGTAGGGGTGACCAGTGAAAGTCATACTGCACAACTTAGTGACCTGACGTCCCCTGAAGTGTACCACAGGATGACTGGTAGTGATGTGGAAGCTAAAAAGAATGGAGCTGACACCAAGTTAAAGAGTGACTTGGGGGTTCACCAGACAGTGGAGTGTGACACAGACGCAAGGGGTGACTGTGACTCTGAGAAAGAAAGGGAGTACAGCAAGGAAGGGCCCAGCAAGGAGGGCAAATCCTCCCGTCACAAAAGGAGCAAGCAACAACAAAAAGCTGCCCAGGTGACCCCAGCTGATAATATACTGTTATGTACTTCTATTCCATGTGTGAGTTCTTTTCCAGACCCCAAGAAAAGCAAGATGGGAGGTGAAGTGTCGTTGCCTGAAGCAACCACTGGGGCTGACAGTTATTGTGCTGTCAGAGGAACTGACACAGGGTATCAACAATGCTCCTCAAGATGAAGTCAGGGAGATGGAGCCAGCCAAGAAGGTGTGTGTGTCCTCTCCAGGGTCTGAACGGATAACCAGTGGTTGGTCAGCAGGTCACCTCACGGAAATAAGCAGTGCTAGGTCCGAGAGGGTAGACTTCTCCCAAGACCCTGTGAATGAAGAGAGGGAAGGTAAGAAGTCTTCTGAAGTTGGGGATGTTGTTGCCTGGCGGAGAGTGACAGATGGGGCTGCTGATGCCCAAGGAGATGTGGCCGAGGTTGCCAGTGGTGCTGCCGGACCCCAAGAGGGGCAGGTAACGGCAGTAGTGGAGAAGGTGGAATACTCCAAAGCTCCGGAAGGTGAAGGGTTTGAGGGATTAAAACACTCTGAAAGTGACAATGCCGAGGCCCAAAAGAAGGCTGAGACCCAGGTGAAGACCGAGGGTGCAGAAGCTACAGAGGAAGTGAGGTCCGAAGCAGATACCTCCTCGAGTGATGGAAGCTCAACCCATCTGGAGGATGGAAGAAGCGAGCTAAGGAGGCTCAAGGAGATGGTACAAGCCCATTTGAAGCAGGAGAAGCTTCAGAGATATGCTGTCGAGAGTCGAGTATGTGCACTGGAGAGAGAGATGTCTGAAAGGACTCTGCTAATAAAAGAGCAGTTAAAGCAGGAAGAACTTCGGAGACAGGCAGCTGAGTGCCGAGTAAGTGTGTTGGAGAGAACAATATCCGAGATCAGAGGTCGCCTGGCGGAAAGCCAGTCGATGAATAAGGCAGCATTGGAGAAGATGGAGCTGCAGGTGTCCGATCTGTTAAACCGTCTTGAAAAGGTGGAAGTTCGGAGAGAGACGATTCCGGACACTGAGCAAGGTCGTGGCAGAAGAAAAGCGGGAGACTCCCTTTTTCAAGTGCCTGGTACAGGTTCCGGAGGACTTGAGAGATGAGTGTGCCAGAGAGTCTGTGCATGATGACTTCAAGAAGGCTGTGGAAGCCGGTAAGGTGTACTGGTCTCCAGAAGTTAAACAGCTGGTGGTTCTGTCCACATCCAAAGTCACTGTGGATCGGGTGGCTATCCTGAAGGACATGCACTTGAGGTGTATTCGCATGAAGCAGTTGATCCGGCTAAAGAATGAAGAAGCTACTAGGCGGCTGAGGCTTATGAGGAGAGCCCAGAGTCTACTGGAAGATGTTGTCCAGGTGCCTAGTGCGCTGATAAAAGAAGTCATCGGGGAGAATGGACGACTCATGCAGGAAATGGTGGATAAGGCCGGAGTAACGAGAGTACGCATTCCCAATGATGGAGAAGAGAAGATACCCAGGAAAGTGGGTATGGTTCCATTCCTCATAGTGGGGACAGAGGAGAGTCTTGATAATATGCGGATTCTTCTCACTTATAGGGTGAGTCACCTAAAAGAAGTGCAGCAGTTAAGGCTGGAAAGAGCAAGAATCAAGAGACAACGTCGCTGCCGAAGATGGAAGCCATCTTTACATCATGGTACTCAACAAAGTGGGGGGCCTCCCAGTAATAGATGGGTCACAGCAGAAGTTGGAGACAAAGGATGCAGTGGGTCTCTAGGTGATGAAGAAAGGTGCCGACAGAGAGCTATCCGAAGACGTCCTGAGAAAAGAGGATGTAATAGGTTAAGGGGTAGAGAATCCCCTATTACACCGAGGCTGAAGGACTCAGACAGTAGACCCAGTAGTGTACGAGCTACCTCAAAGTCAGCAGACCAGACAAGAGATTTAGCTGTAAACGTGTCTCACTACAACTCTGACCATTGGAGGCGGCCATGGAGAGAGACAATTGACAAAGTGACATACCCAAAAGATGTCTTGACTGAAGAGTCTGTTGACCGTGACGGATCGTATCTCAAGGACAAACGCCCAAGGCCGGACAGCAGCCACAGGTGCAAGGGACGCACACTACCATACTGACTGCTGGGGGTGGGGAAGGCCTCACAGAGATAGGACTCATACACATGAGGTGATGGGGTCTGACGGGGTAACAAGGCCTGACCCTTGGTGGCAACACAGACGACCCCCATGGTATAGGGACGTATGGTGCCAAGCCAGATGGCTTTAGGCAGAGGGGGGGGAATATGTGATATGGCAGCCAGCAATGGTCTGAATGGCAGCACTATACATGGCCAGTATGTTTCACACAGGCAGAAGCCTGCTGCGATGTTCTTATGAATGTCTTGCCATGGAAACCACAGTCTGCTTAACAGCATGGCAAGAGTTAAACTTGCAACTTGCTAGAGATGTGGGTGTGTCTGAGGTTGTCTTAATGGAGTCTGTGTTTGACATGTGGGAGACAGACAGAGACTGAGCATGGAGAGCTCAGGTTCTGGAGGCCTGTGTGGACTGACTACAGGCTGTATGTGAGGTAAAGACAGGCTATACTAGGCAATATGTTCTGTGAGCTGCAGAAAGGCTTCGGTTTATATGCTGAAGGATGGTTTATGCTGAGACAATAAACCGACATGAACTTTATTAAGTGGAGAGACTGTTGCTGTTTCTGAATATTGCCGCTAAGTGAGTGAACCCCAACCCGATCGGTGATCGCTACGTCACATTGGGTTTAGTCTACCTTCAACCTTAAACTTTTAAACTTTTTTTTTTTTTTTTTTTTTTTTTTTTATTAGCTGGAAGAGTGTACAGGAACATATATGGACCACTTTAGAAACATGAGTTTTTCACATTTTAATTGCATTCTCCTTGACAATTTTATTGGAAATGTCATTTGCACTGTACTTTGATACATTGGTGGTTTGTCTCACCTTACATATTATCTAGTTACATATTGATGACATCCCATAACCATGTGAAATAAATCTGTCAAGGAAAAATGTTTTAAAAGGAGGTGTATAATATGCTGGCATGATCAGGCAATCATTTATGTCACCAGAAATACTTTCATGTTTTGTTGCAGTACTTTTGACTTTAATATCTGATGAATAAATGGGTCCCCAATCACTTTCCAACATCAAGATAAAAATTGCATGTGGGCCAAAAATGGGGTCATTTTCATCAGTGTTGGATGTTGCCATCAGTATAGCATAGCTCATTATTATATTGTTAATTATACAAGTTAAAGACCGCAAATAAGATAATTACCGTATGCTGAATTTTGTATTAAACAACTAGTCTGACACTTCCCAAGCGTCTAGGACTGTATGATATATCTGTGAATTGTGCGGGCAGAGCCCAGTAAGGTGAGAGGGGGGAAAAGGCAAAGCTTTCGTTATGCATTGACTGACAGCACACAGATGTCAATTTAACAGACCGCTAAGCTTGAATGGGTAGCTTTTGATTCACGACTTGTATCAAAGACAGACACTAACATAGTAACATAGTTTTTAAGGTTGAAGGAAGACTTTAAGTCCATCTAGTTCAACCATAGCCTAACATGTTGATCCAGAGGAAGGCAAAAAACCCCATGTGGCAAAGCTCCACATTGGGGAAAAAAAATTCCTTCCTGACCATAGGGTCCTTCCATACCAAGTGATCCAAATATGAATTTTTTTTTTTCAATTTTTATTTTTTTCTTCATGAAGTACAACTTTATTTAATTAAAAAATTCCCCAAAACGCACATGTGCCTGCTATGCTCTTGGCCACATCTTTACCAAAATTCAAGTTGGGATCACGATGGGATCAGAATTCAAAATATTTAATTATTATAGGGTCAATACTTATCAAGTGATCTAAATATGATTTTTGATGTATATATGTATTATTCTCTAGTTGAATCCACGCACAAATATAACCAAGTATACAAGTAACTCACAGGCATTTTTTTCACAATTTTAAAAACCTGTTTTATCACAATTGTGCATTAATATTTTGTTATGGAGAAATCAAATTCAAAATTATAAAGTCTTGTGACATATCAAATGAAAGACGGTACCGTTCTGAGAAATTATGCCTCTCCCATCTCCTCTTAATTCTAGCCCGAGATATGATGATAAATGTAAGGCCATACCAGGCCAAAATTCACGCTTTCAAAAAAAAAAAATAAAAATATTCATATTTACATCACTTGATAATCCTAACTTGAATTTTAGTATGGATGTGGCTAAGAGCATAGCGGACAAGTGCATTTTTGGGACTTTTTTTAAATTATACCCTTTTTTCATAAATTAGTTTTTAAAATTTTTAGCTTTCTGCGTTCATATGGGAAAATATTAACAAAGATACTCTTCTGACATATCTGGTGAAAGCCTGTACAGTTCTGAGGAGAATGTTTTATTTTGTTTATCTTATTTGTAGCCTTAGTTATGAGGAGAAATGTAAAGGCAGGCAACACTGAAATTTCCAAACTTTGAAAATCAATTAAAAATAAAAAAATAATTTTTTTTTAAGTAATGTAGGGGTGATGTTAGCAGAAGGTGTGTATAACTGGTTGTTGTTGACATAGAGATGGTACTGAGAAAGAAAATCTACTGATGGTTTGTTTAATAGGTACTGTGTATAGAGTGAAGAGAAAGGGACCTAGGACTGAATCCTGAGAACACACACACACACACACACACACACACACACACACACATACACACATACACACATACACACATACACACATACACATACACACACACACACACATACACACATACACACACATACACACACATACACACACATACACACACATACACACACATACACACATACACACATACACACATACACACATACACACATACACACATACACACATACACACATATATATATATATACACACCTCTGTGATGGGAAGAAGGGACTAAGCGGAGCTGGTGAAAGATACAGTGAAGAAGTGGTCAGAGGTAGGAGAAGAACCTGGAGAGCAGTGTACTTGAGATAGAACAGATCATATTGAGGGAGAGCTGATGATCCACTGTATGAGATGCAGCGGAGAGATCTAGGAGAATCAGCAGGGAGTAGTGACCATTAGATTTAGCATTAGAGTAGAGCATTGGAGATATTAGTGAGGGCAGTTTCAGTAGTGTGTGCAGAGTGGATTTTAGAGGGTCAAGTAGAGAATTATCTGAGATAGCAGATTAGATGGGAGTGCACCAAGCATTCCAGAAAGAAATATTAAAGGGAACCTTACACCTCATAATCACCCCAAAGCCTCTGAATACCTGCCCTGCACCCCCACAAATCATTTCCAACATTGCTCTTCTGTTGGAAATGTTCCCTATAAAAGATGAAATCTAGCCTTACTGAATGAATGAATGTGCGACTTCTGCTCCCTGAATAAGTTGCACAGAGTTCCCTGTGCACTCCTAAGCCACTCATTATTACGCCCCGATGGACGTGATAAGAAATCAAAGTCCTCCTCGCCCTGCTTTATGGGTGTATTAGCTGGTATGATGCAAATAGCGTCATATCCGGACAGGATGACGTTGTACGCATTGCGCATGCGTGGCTTCTGCTTTACGGCGCTCCCAGCCGTAATACGAAACCCGCGCATGCGCAATGCACATGGTGAGGTTGGCGGTACACCTAAAGATTGTACTGATGTCATCCTGCCTGGATATGACGCGATTTGCGTCATACTGGCTAATACGCCCATAAACCGGAGGAGGACTTGGATTTCTTATCACGCCCATCGGGGCATGATAATGAGCGACTTAGGAGCGCACAGGAAGCACCCTGAGCGACTTATTCAGGGAGCAGAAGTCGCACTTTCAGTAAGTATAAAAAGCTAGATTTTATCTTTTATAGGGAGCATTTCCAACCCTAGCAACATCGGAAATGATTTGTGGGGGTGCAGGGACAGGTAATCGGAGGCTTGGGGTGATTGAGGGGTCAGGTTCCCTTTAAGGTGAGATTAGAGACCGCTCTGTAGTTAGCAGTGCAGATCTGGTCAAGGTGTGTGTGGTTTGTGTGTTTTTTTTTTTTTTTTTTTTCTCTTCATAGTAATGAATGCATGCTGGCATGGTTAGAAGGATGGGTGACAGCAGAGGAGAGGGATTGAGGGAGATGTGAGGAGGTAAGACTACTGATGCAGGTAGTAGGGCAGGAAGATGCAAAGAGCCTTCTAACTTCTTGTTCTGTGACCGAATCGAAGACAAAGTGAGTTGGATGCAGTGCAAGAGGGAAGAGAATTTGTGTTGCTGGGAGGAAATTTTCTGTCCAGTTTGTCTTTAAAATAGTTGGCCAGATCAACAGCGCTGAGGTTTGGTGGTTGGAGTCTGCACTCTTGGACCAAGGATGGAGTGGAAAGTCTCATTTGTTTAGGATTGTTGGCTAGTGAGGTAATGAGGGTGTTGAATAAGCTTGTTTGGATAGATGAAGTGCAACGTTGTATGTTTTCGGAATAACCTTATAATGGATGAAAACTTCTGGCAGATTGGAATTTTTCCAGACGTTCAGTGCACCTGAAGCACCGCTAGAGAAAATGTTTGCAGCATATGCCATAGTTGCTGTCCTTTGTGCTGAATTGTTCTATGTCTAGGCGTTTCCGCTCCACCTGGGTAACTATCCAATGTTTGGTTAGTGTTTCAGAGCAGTCGGGACATGAGCAGGAGCAAATTGGGGCCAATGATTGCTAATTCCTTGTAAAGTTTCTGGTATTCATGTCTAATTTTTTGGACATTGTAATGCTAATTTTATGGCCTTTATTAATGGAACATGACTGAGTATTAAACAATTATCAAAAACTTAATGCTGATGGTAGAAGAAAAAATAGAGATGTCCACTCATACCTTGGACACAGGTCATCTTTAAGTATGACCTAGGAATGCTAGTTTGACATGTACTGAGCAGACTTGCGTCCCAGCATGCACTGTTTCACACAAGTGTAATTAAAGCAATTGTCTTTACCCATATTACCCCCAACAAATGCAGCCTGACTTCGTGTTCCTGACCCTAACAGCGTCATAAAAATCTGTAATGCCATTAGCATGGGTTGATCAAACCAGGAATTAATGCCTTAATTCACTGTTTTGGAAAGTGACCTAGCTCAATCCCCCACACAGTTTGTGCATCGAAAGATAGTTTATCTATTTGATCACAGACCTCTGATTCATGTTATAAGACATTTACATCCAAATTAGCATTTGTAGATGGTGTTAAGTGGCCTAAAGAGATACGGTATTGAATAATTTCCCATTAACTGTTTATGTATAATTTTGTTTTTCTGTCCTCGGCTAATTTACACTACTAATATTACCTAACACACAGGTTTGGTATTTTTCTTGTTTTAGGAGCTGTTGACGTGGCATCTCGGAGTCCTTTTGCTTCCTGGTTCAGTGCCATGCTGTGCTGCTTTGGAGGTGGCATATTGTCTTCTATATTACTAGCGGAGCCCCCAGTTGCAATCCTTTCAAATACCACTAATATTATTTATGCAACTGTTGTGTGGTAAGTTGTGCTACATTCTTTGATAAGTAGCATACAAAGTTGTTTAATTTTGTTAACAATTTAAAAAAAAAATAAATAAAAAAAAAAATTGGGTTGAAAATTGTTGCAGGAGAACTCTGCTGAGTTTATCATTTCAGCTTGTAAAATTTTATTGGCACATTAGTGTTGTGTTGCAGCATTTATAGAATATGTGGAGCAAAACTGGGACAGAGCCGCTTCATGTGATCCCAATAGTTAAATCATTGTAACAAAAAGACAGCTACATACACTGCTAAAGTGAAATTAAAGAAAGGAATGGTTAAAAAAAATAAAAATTAAAGTAATGCTCACCTGTCCGCCGAGTGTCCTGCAATGCGTGGCTTCCATCGCCAATGGCTGTAAGGACCTTAATCAGCTGACTGGAAAGGGACAGGGCAACCCGATCAGCTGATGGGTCACATGACCGCATCAGCACGGTTTAAATTGCCCGCTAAAACCGATCGGCAGGCGATTTAAAAGGCGCTTATGTGGTCATGTGGCTCATCTGATCAGTGAAATTAAAGAGAACCTCTGTATAAGAAGCACACAACCAAAATTATTCATGCAAGGTGAATTTTATTAAAGAAACGTGTGCAGGCTAAACAGTGCCCCAGGATTAAAAACCACTGAGTCCGAGACATCAATGCTGCTATATCAGTAATTTTAACATGTAATGGTAGTATCCAACCGTTATGAGATCAACAAGTGACACTTAGGTGATAAACATTTTTTTTCTTCCATAACAAAATAACAATGTCTAATGTCACCGAGAGAGGGTTATACAGAGGGTATAAACACAGAAACTCAATGTATTGAGGGGACCATGCCCATGTACCCTATCTGTGCTAGTCAGGTATTATACAGACAACCCAACTATAATTGCCAATACCTATTATGAAGGCAAAGTTCACAACCAGGAGCTAGGCATGTCTATCAAAGCAATATATAAACTTTACAGGCAATATACATGATGTATAAAGAAAATGCAGTATAGAAACAAGACCAGGTTGTGAGAGATTATTGCAGTGTATACTGTGGCATCAGCTGATAATGTTGCCCACCCCTTCCTGTTCAGCTGTGTAAGGTCCTTCAGCCATCGGAGGTGGATGTCGTGGGACACTCGGTGGACAGGTGAGCATTAAATTTTTTTTTTAGCCATTCCCTTATTCAATTTCACTTTAGCAGTGTATGTAGATACACTGCTAAAGTGAAATTAACAGGAACAGAGCTGTTTCAGTGTACTGAGCATGCTCTGGAGCCGTTGCCTATAGACTCCCATGTTATAGGTGCCGGATCATCCCGGATTTCTTGTTTTTGTTTTGTTCTGTGTTTTTTTTTTTTTTTTTTTTTCTGGAGCCCAAAATCTGGACTGAACTGGCAGAATCATATGGCCATTTATGACCAATCTGGCACCATAAGGATACATTGGAGGCAAAAACTGTTCCTGTTCTGTCCTTTTCAAAACAGACAGAACAGGATCCCAAGAAATGTGTGAAGCCAGCCTTAATATTCTCTGGTACATATAACCAAAATAAGAAACAGCATAAAAAGACGAACAGGTGCAAGCTCTCCTAAAACTAAATACCCACTAGTCCAAATAATTGCCAAAAACATAGAGGCAGCACTCCAAAATATTCAGAGGACTTTTATGTAACCCATGTGTGGCGACATTTCGATGGTGAGTCATCTCTATCGAGCAGACTTGAATATTTTGGAGTGCTGCATCCATATAGACGCAAAAGGGGTTATGGAGGTTTTTTTCTTTGGTCTGCATTACTAAAATAATGTTTGAGCACACCAATTCATATGCTGCTCAATTCATTGCTGGCCTATCTACATCCCTCTACTCCAAAAGTAGTTTGGAAATGCATTCTACAATCTCCTATGTTTACCAGGAAACCTCTTCACAATTACCCCAGCCATGACTGACTTTACAAAGTCACGCCCCTGATAAATTATTTCAATGTCAAATTTTCCAACATATTTACCACTGGGGAAAAAAATCATTGTGTGGCCCTTTTTGTAAGGCAAGCTGCATTTCAAGTAGTATTTGCCAAGTGAAGTGGAAGGAAACTCAAATTGTTCCTCCCGAATGCACCCCACCCCGCCACTCACTGAACATAGCTGGGTGAATTACTGGGACCTGGTGCATCCCCTTTTAGATAAGGGGTACAACTTCTACATTGATCGCCTGTGTTACCATATGCCGGGATCGAAGGCACTTGTCCTCCAGAAATGAAAGGCATGTGACGTAAGGTGCTATGTAATGAGGATCTGCTTCTTGTCAAATTCTGTGATTCATTTTAACTTTAATTCATGGTGACTGGAGCCGTAACATTCCTGTACTCGGGTCGAATTCTAGTGTCCTAATTCCTCTGTGTACAGAGTTAAAATACATTTCTGGGTGGTGTGGACTTTGCAGGCCAGATGCAAGTCGCGTGTATGGTACAAAAAGCTTGTGGTGCACTTCATACAAAAGGCCCTATAAAATGCTTTTCTGTTGTACCAAGGATATTCAATTTTGAGTTCCAAGAAAAAGTGACTAAAACATCTGCTATTTGGAGTCAAGGGACAAGTGGGGGGAGAATTGGCAGAATTCTCCCCGGTCAGCATGTCAAGTGCCACCTAAAACCAAAAAGGCCAACCTCAGAAAAGATGTCTTCTGATGTATAAACGTGCACCGTCCACTACCCACACGTGCTTTGATTTTGTTTCATTTGAGGTTCAGAATGGTTTCTCCTTATCTAAGGGTCGAAATGATTATTCCGTCTTGTTTAGTAGTAATGAGGTAATGTCTGTAGCTCCCGTCATCTAGCGAATATCATTGCCTTACACATAAACACTATTTGATAAGGAAAATGGCAATGGACAGCGGACACAGTTATGTTTTGCGCCATCTGGTGGAAAATGGGTGGTATAACGTTTGCAAATATCTGCTCGTTTTAAGTATGGTTGATTCCCAATATCCTTAGCAGTTTATTGCAAATATGTTGTTGTGTGTTTTAGAAGCCCTAAAAAATGAAAGCATTACCTGATGATCTTTTGATATTCAGAAATTAATTTATTTATTACGTTGCCAATGTTTGCTACCCTTACAACAGAATGCATAAATTATATACAAAGTGCTACTGGATTATGTTGCTTGAGTTTTTTACACACCGGTAACGTGTGTGTTTGTGTGTGTGTTGGAACAGTTCACGGGTATTTAAACATTGGCTTAATTTTAAACCAGGTTCACGTGCTATCCATGGAAAAAAGACAGCACTTACACACTTTGTAAATCTGAAGTGAAGTGATGCAGTCCCTTCCTAGGGTCTAAATTACGCAAAATTTATTTTCTTTTTTTTTTTAAATCTTCAGTCAAAACCCTTAATCGTGGGTTAATAATAAGAAATCTATATAGTTAATGTGTGCCTCATTCTGTGGAGACTCATCTACAGCTTGGTCATGGCATTAGTTGATCACTTATGAATAGCACCACACAGCCATAGGGTTTTATACATGTCTTAAAAATGATTGAAATAAAGTGTGTGATTATAGATGAACAGAGTCAAATCAGACTAATGGAGGAAAGGGGGCTCAAATCCTATCATTTATATCATTATTCAAGTCTTTATCCTAATCAAGTACTGCCTGACTTTTTGACTCACCGTGGCCGGGACTCCGGTTTAGACAGGCGATGCTTCCTTCCTCCTTGTCACGGGTGGACCGCGCCTGCCGGTAGTGGGGCCCGGTGTAGTGCAGATCAAAAGTGAAGACGTCTTGGTGGAACAGATTAAAGGTTTTTTTTAATTTATTCGTGACTCCACCTATGAGTAGATTCGGTTAGGACTACCAACGCTGCGGAACCTCCGGGGGATGGACAGCAGCAAGATGTTACGCTCCCCACAGGCTGAGCGGTGATCCCCGGAGGCTGGAGCTGCTTAAGATGTTGTGCAGCAGCTGCGGTTACCTTGTAGTGCGGACGGACAGTTCATAAGGAAGCACGGACACAGAAAGTCTCTGCAACGGGTCTTTACTGTAACCAGCAGGCAGTACATGGCATACAGTGGTTGGGTAGTAGACCGGGTGGACTCAGCAGTGATGGTGTCCCTTAGAAATCCGCAGTGTTCCTCCATTCTAACTAATTGGTTGCCAGTGTCGCCCAGGAATACCAGATCGGGTACGGGGAGGCTGCTTCAATGCCCTATCCATGATTTACGTTCTGGATGTTTTGGGGAGCCTTGGATCCCTCGGTGGGTACACCGCTGGTTAGACGACTGGAAATTGGCTGATGGTGGGGTGCTCCTTTGAAGCTGCTCCTCCACGCTTTCTGGTTCGCGTAGCAGAGGTGAACTGCTGCCAGCTTCGGTACCAGTGAACCGGCTGTGAGTTGTGGGCACGGGAGTCTTTTGGGAACCCGTGTGAATAATGCCCAATCCCGGTGGTTAAGGCCTCAGGTGCTGACACCCGACCGGTGACGGCCCAGGGGCTGCACGGGGTGCGGAGCCCCGCTCCTCTCCAAGTTCAAGTCCTCAGACTCTGTTCTAGGCGCTAGTCTTCTTGGTTCTCTCTTTCTAGACTATTGTGTGTTCTACTACACTTCCCTAACACTCCACCCGCCAGGACCTATGATTGGCCCTCTGTTCTAGGTGATGTATGTAGGGTTGGATTTCTAAATTAACCAGGTCATTGCTGAGTCAGAGAATATTGCGGCTGCATTTATGGCTGCAATACCCTCTTGTGACGCACTCGTTGCGGGGCGCCACAGCCTGACAGCGGGTTTTCACCCTAAAAAGGGGGATATAGTGTCCCTGAGCAATAGTCACCTGTCTTCTTTTACAGGCCCTGTTACACTCTGCAATCTAGTCTTGATTGGGGAATCTGTCTTTTATAAGACAGACACTTGGCTGTGTCTCATAAATGGATAATAATGGTGTAAGAGACTGTAAAGCATAGTTCAGTGATCCCTAAAGTGCTACACTGCTGTAGGTTTCCCCCCCAAAAAAAAAAAAAAAAAAATCCGAACAGTGCCAGAATGGAAGTCTATCCCCCAATCAAGATTGGGATAGGCACTTACAGTATGTAAAAAAAAAAAAAAAAAAAAAATTACACCAATCCTGTGGTAACAATTAAACATGCCTATTTAGAGTCCGTTGATGTTTACTCACCCCTATGGCTATGAAAGATGGCAGTAAATTTGAAGGAGAAGCACGAAAGGATAAATGTACATTCAAGGTACAACTAGCTGAATGTTCGCTACAAATAATTAACTTACTGGTTGTTAGTACCTTTTTATTTATTTATTTTTTTACTATGATTTTCGTATTGGTCACAGCACATACAAAATATTGTGGTGCCTGACAGGGCCTGTAAAGGGACGGCCAAGTGAGGACACTATTTCCCCATTTATAGTGTGAAAACTGCTGTCTGGCAGTACTTTATTAGTGTAAAGACTAGAGTAATGATGGGGTTTGTACCAACCCCCCTCTCTATTTATTAGTCTGATTTGACTCAATGTATAACCATACGCTTGACTTTGTAGTTTTTAAGACCATTTACAGTAATAAAATGTATTGTTTCAACATGTGGTTTTTTTTTTTTTTTTTTTTTTTAACTCAACAGAAGAAGGTGGGGAAAAAGGTGTAGCTCACCATAACCTTGTGAGACTGCTGGTGCTAGGTTTAATGTCTGGTCTCCATATGTTTGCTGAAAAAAAGGAAATGATCCACACAATCTAGAATATAATAAAAAAAAAAAAGTTAAAAAAAAATATATATATTATATATATATATATATATATATATATATATATATATATATATATATATATATATATATATATATATATATATATATATATATATATATATATATATATATATATATATAATATTTTTTTTTTTTTTTTTTTATTAATTTACTACTAACCACACACCCTCTACAATTATCCATATACAAACAAAAACAATCCCAATTAACATGAACTGCAGAGTCTGAGCCAAGCAGGAGAAATAAAGAGAAGCGGACTGAACCTTAGCATAGTCCATATAAACTGTTTAAATGCATGTATACATTTGACAGCAGTTTACCACCTATCAAGAGTTGTATGACAAAATGTTCATTTTTCCAGAACTAATTAAATTATGTCCGTTATTCCACTTGATTGGGATAATTACATGTATCTATATTTTGTGGTAAAGAAAGATCTATCATTCTCCTTTAGGGTACCTTTACACACGGCTACATTTGTAGCTTGTCACCAGGCAACTTACAGGTTGCAGTGAAATCATGGATACATGGTTCTATTTTGTTGCTGTGTACAAATGGAATCATGTATCCATGATTTCACTGCAACCTGTAAGTTGCCTGGTGACAAACTACAAATGTAGCCGTGTGTAAAGGTACCCTAAGAGATAAAAAATGAGAACTTTGAATATATCTGAGTATTAAAAAGTCTCAAATCAACATACAAGGTGAATAAATGACAGTTCTCACACTAATGTTCACATCACAAGTTGCAAACAGTCATATATAATCAAATGCCTTGGTTGTCAAAATGTGTACTTTATCTACCTGGAACACATAAAAGGGGACATGTTATTAAAAGTGCGATAATTTAACACTATACAAAAAATGAGAATATATTCATTAGACCGGTGGACAAGGGCGGTGCTGTGGTAGTGTTGGACAGTTTATTGTATTCTGGTCAAGTTATCTGACACTGCCACATACCGTCCCTTGTTTGGTGATCCAACTGGGAAGGTGTAACAAGAGTTGGAAGTATTACTTAAAGAAGGATTGGCAATGGATGTTCTCTGAAAATGTCTCTGACTATCTGTATGTAGTTAAACCAGTATCTCCCTTATTTCATGCTTTTCCAAAGGTACATAAACAGACCTTTCCGCCACCATTCTGCCCTATTGTGGCTGGAATTGGTGGTGTGAATGAGAAAATATTGGAATGGGCTGATAAATTTCAACCTTTTTGGTTATGCAGAATATAGGACATATAAAGGATACCAAACACTTATTGGGTACGATGCAAGATATCAGGTGGGAGAAAAATTATGCATGGCTTATGTGCAACGTGGTCGCTCTGTGTATTCATGCATACCTCATTCCCAAGCCCTAATGGCTGTCTCTGAAGTCTTAAATGGTGCTACAATATACTTTTTCATTTTTTGGTTTAGGCTGGTTTCATACTGCAGTTTGTTCCCTGATCAGGTTCCATCCGGTTTGTGTGTCAAAACCAGGAGAGGAACTTGCAGAGAAAAACTAATTGAAAGATTGACACCTAAGCTGAGTTTTGGAGACACTCATGGTTTTGGCACACAAACCGGATGGAACCTGATCAGTGAAAAAACATAGTGTGAAACCAGCCTAAAGGTAACGTTACACGGTATGATATTGAAACTATCTAACTATCTTGGGGGCACGCGATCGTTAGGACATAGTTTAGAGATCGTTGGTGAGATGTCGCACGTATAGATATCGTGCATGACGTACCAACGATCCAGCGATTGCTAGAAGAATACAGCCAACAGTCTTGGCGGTCGTTATCATGCTGTCACACGGCAACGACGTGAACGACTTCAACCTCAATGTGGGCGTAGTTTTTGACACAGCCTAGAAGGTAGGCGTGCCTGATTGTGTTTTTCCGCGCCCCTACTACTCCGAATAGTGGCCACAAAAGCGTTACCATTGATCAGCCTTGTCTGGTAAGATGGCCACATAATTTGCGCTTTAGCCCTTTCAACAATCTCGCCATTCAAGTGTTTTCATTTGGTGACGCCTGGGCAAGCCACTGTTGCGTCACCAAATTGTCACACATGAACTGTGTGTGTGTGTGTGCACAGTTGCCAATACAATGTATGGCTATGTGTACATGTTGTTTTCAAGATGGCAAGCTACACACAACACTTTCTACATATGTGTATGCATATTAGGATGCATGTAGTAAGTATGTGTCTGTGCCTTGATGTACAGTACAGACCAAAAGTTTGGACACTCCTTCTCATTCAAAGTGTGTTCTGTATTTTCATGACTTTGAAAATCATAGATTCACACTAAAGGCATCAAAACTATGAATTAACACGTGGAATTATATACGTAACAAAAAAGTGTGAAACAACTGAAAATGTCTTCTATTCTAGATTCTTGAAAGTAGCCACCTTTTACTTTGATTACTGCTTTGCACACTCTTGGCATTCTCTTAATGAGCTTCAAGAGGTAGTCACCGGAAATGGTCTTTCAACAGTCTTGTAGGAGTTCCTAGAGATGCTTAGCACTTGTTGTCCCTTTTGCCTTCACTTTGTGGTCCAGCTCACCCCAAACCATCTCGATTGGGTTCAGGTCTGGTGACTGTGGAGGCCAGGTCATCTGGCGTAGCATCCCATCACTCCCCTCCTTGGTCAAATAGCCCTTACACAGCCTGGAGGTGTGTTTTGGGGTCATTGTCCTGTTAAAAAATAAATGATGGTCCAACTAAACGCAAACCGGATGGAATAGCATGCCACTGCAAGATGCTGTGGTTACCATGCTGGTTCAGTATGCCTTCAATTTTGAATAAATCCCCCAACAGTGTCACTAGCAAAGCACCCCCACACCATCACACCTCATCCTCCATGCTTCCTGGTGGGAACCAGGCATGTAGAGTCCATCCGTTTACCTTTTCTGCGTCGCACAAAGACATGGTGGTTGGAACCAAAGATCTCAAATTTGGACTAGTCAGACCAAAACACAGATTTCCACTGGTCTAATGTTCATACCTTGTGTTCTTTAGCCCAAACAAGTCTCTTCTGCTTGTTGACTGTCCTTAGTGGTTTCCTAGTGGCTATTTTACCATGAAGGCCTGCTGCACAAGGTCTCCTCTCAACAGTTGTTGTAGAGATGTGTCTGCTGCTTAAACTCTGTGTGGCATTAATCTGAGCTTCTGTTAACCTGTGATTTCTGAGGCTGGTGACTCGGATGAACTTCTCCTCCGCAGCAGAGGTGACTCTTGGTCTTACTTTCCTGGGACAGTCCTCATGTGAGCTAGTTTCTTTGTAGCGCTTGATGGTTTTTGCAACTGCACTTGGGGACACTTTCAAAGTTTTTCCAATTTTTCGGACTGACTGACCTTCATTTCTTAAAGTAATGATGGCCACTCATTTTTCTTTACTTAGCTGCTTTTTTCTTGCCATAATACAAATACTAAAAGTCTGTTCAGTAGGACTATCAGCTGTTTATCCACCAAACTTCTGCACAACACAACTGATGGTCCCAACCCCATTTATAAGGCAAGAAATCCCACTTATTAGGCCTGACGGGGCACACCTGTGAAGTGAAAGCCATTTCCGGTGACTACCTCTTGAAGCTCATCAAGAGAATGCCAAGAGTGTGCAAAGCAGTAATCAAAGCAAAAGGTGGCTACTTTGAAGAACTTGGAATAGAAGACACATTTTCAGTTGTTTCACACTTTAAGTATATAATTCCACATGTGTTAATTCATAGTTTTGATGCCTTCAGTGTGAATCTACAATTTTCATAGTCATGAAAATAAAGAAAACTTTGAATGAGAAGGTGTGTCCACACTTTTGGTCTGTACTGTATGTATGTGTATATGGATGTGTACATAAATTTAGTGTCATTATTTATTATGTATGTACAGATACCCATGTGTAAATATATCTATATGGAGAGGGAGACTGAGCGCATACAGTGGTGGTCAAAGGGCTTGACCTGTGTAGTGGACATTGCTGCTGGGACGCTTCAATAGAATTTGAGAATTTGTGAGAGATACCTTTGAGCACATCATACTGGTATATGCTTCTGCCCTTAATTTAGTAGAAAGGCAATACTCACACAGGTTTTTCAGATGGTGTGTGTGTTTTTTTTTTTTTTTTTTTTTTTTTTTTTTTTCCCTTAGGCCAAGGAAACCCACAAAATGCACACAATATAAGAAGTGTTCACATCACACACAACATAATGTACAACTATCATAGATAATCAAATGAATAAAAAACGAAACATATGTATGACTGCACAAATCTTTCGTTAAAACAATTGTTTATTTGCCTGCACGAGCAGGTAGCTAAACGCCTATACAACAGAATGGTGACTTCAATGAATCTCCTTGTTTAAATGTGTTAACTGAAAGGTTAATGAAGAAACAAGTCAATGAGTCTACTGATCAAACCACAGATCTTCAAATATGGCGCCTTTTCCATAAACCAACCCCAGCTAATCGGAACTCAGTAGCGACAACCAATCGGCACAGAAGGGGGCGGAAACTACAACGCCAAGGCACGCCTACGGAATTGTTTGCAATATCCCAGACATCGCAAACGTCGTCATTATCGCGGTGTCACACAGAACGATGCAGCAGGTTGGCTGATCGAGGATTGTTTGATTAGAGAACATTTTCTCAAATCTGCGATCAACGATCCAATGATTTATCGTAATCAAATCTGTTACACGAAACGACGTCCAAACGATGTTTCAACAACTCTAAACCCTTGTTGTTTGAGCGATTATCGTTCACGATATCTTACTGTATAACTAAATTAAGTCAGGGCTTTTTTGATATACACCTAAATATTATCTTTTCGGTTATTGTTATCCAGTTTTTTTTTTTTTTTTTTCTCTCAACTGCATGTATTTTGGGCTAAAATTCACTTTTTTTTAAATTTTAGTTACATTAAAAAATATTCCATAGTTTTTTATTTTTTTGTTTTTTTTTTACAGGCTTATTGGCTCCACATTCAATTCTGATTGTGGTGGTCACAAGTCTGCTGTAAGGACGGTTAAAAAAAAAAAAAAAAAGCCTGCTATGAGTTGGAGACTTTCCCATTAGGCCATCAGATTGAGTTGGGCATTAACTCAATTAGCAAACTTTCTGCAGTCTGCAATAGACAAACACAAAGGCAACATTATTAATAAAAACATTAATTTTAACTTTTAAAAAATTTTTAAGGCAAGAACAAATTTAGGTAAGAAAAAAATGTTTCACCAAAGGTGGACAATCCTTGTATAATAATAAAAGCAACGGTGAATGATCAAAAAAATGTTTTTGTTTTTTTTTAAAGTATCTTATTGATATTTCTTTTCTCTACCATTCAGGTACATGGTCTACTACTTTCCATCAGATCTGTTCTATAAATGCTTTTGCTTTCTACCTCTCCGTATTATTGCTGCAGCGATGAAGGAAGTGACCAGAACTTGGAAGATTTTAGCTGGAGTCACACAAGCACATGGGCGCTTTAAAGATGCTTTACTAGTCATGGTTGCCAATGGCTGGGCAAAAGGTATTAAGTGAACAAAGAATTTGATAGGTTTCATTCCCTACTAGGGAACATGTGAACAGAAGAAATTTTTAATTTTGTGGCTTTCTGGGTGTTACGAAACTCCCTACATGCCTTTTAAAATGTGTAGATTTGTCAAAGGGTACACTCACATCTGTGGGTCTTTTCTCACAGTGGCAGTGTCATGTGTTTTGACACCCGTATGACATGCTAGTGTGCAGTTTCCCTGAACCTAGCATCCGTTAGTAATGCGCATATAAGTATACCATGATTTTTAACGTGCTTGCCTGCAGGAAAGTTAGAATAGAAAGATAATCAGATAAATAGGATAGACAGAGGCTAGGATGGCTAGATCGCCATTGCCCTACTGGGTGCTTCCAGGGCCGCCCATTAATCTTCATGCATACTCACTGCACTGACAGGCAACAGCCAATCACAGATGCTCGCTCTCTGCTTTTGCAATCTGACTGCACTTTCTCAATCTGGTGTATGACAACCAAACTGCCATCATTGATTAAAATTATTTGTTACCCAATGTGTAGGGCTCAGATATATACATATATATATTTATATTCTAAATAATGTATTGCCAGCCAAGGTAAGACTAGGCAGTTGGGGGCTGGTATTCTCAGTAGGGTGAGGGCCTATTGTTTTAGTACCCCCCACCCCCACACTTAAGAGTAGCAGCCTGCTGCCGCCCCTGAAAATAGCACATTCATCATAGCTCCATTTCCAGGCGCTTTACTTGGCTCTTCCAGGTGGTGGTACCACACTGGGTAATAAGGGGTTAGTGCCAGCATTGTATTGCCAGCTAGCATTAAACTCTAGTTTCTTAATGTTGGGCTAATATTAGACCCGGCCATTAAGTATCTCCAATAAATCATGAACACACAACACACAAAAAAAACAAACATTTTTATTAGAAATAAAACCACAAACACATTTCTGGTCTCCATCTTTACCCCCTCATATTAATCCTCGATCCTCTGCGACATCTTCTCCGCTGCAGCACACACTCAGCCCTGCTTAATCACAGGACTTGGTGTGCTCTATCTTGTAAGCTTGCGAGCAGGGACCTCACTCTTCATGGTTTTTGAATTTTTGTTACTCTTTATTGTCTCTTGTTTTCTGTACATGTCCCCTCCGAATTGTAAAGTGCTGTGTAGTATGTTGGCGATGTATAAATAAAATTATTATATCTTCGTGGCCTTTGAAAACTGAATGAACTGAGTGCAGCGGCCGGATAAGAGGTGACACTTAGGTTACCCGAGGACACCTGTGCCATAGTAACAGTCAGCTAATAACCACTAGCATAGTCATCGCTTACCTAGCCACAGCACGCAGCTCATTTACAAGAATACAAGCCCCCAGCTTCTTGGTTTACCTCGGCTGGCAATTTAAAAATAGTCTAATTAGTAGGGTTCGCTACTCTGCTTGCTGGTGTTTAAAAGGGAAAAAAATTAAATGGGGCGGAGCCCTATGCATTTTTATTTTTCCAGCCAAGGTAAAATTAGGCAGATGAGGGTGGCAGCTCGCAGTTGACAACTTTATCTGTGCTGACACTGAAAAATACAGCTGAACCCTATGCATTTTTTTTTTTTCTTTATTTTACACAGACGGTAGGTTGGTTGTCATACACAAATATGTGCATGACCACAAAGTACAGACATCGTCCAGATTGCGGAAATGCATTCAGATTGCAACAGCCAAATCACAGATGCTCTTGCAGAGAATGAGCATCTGTGATTTGGCTTTTGCCGATCAGTGCAGTGAATATGCATGAAGCTTAATGGATGGCCCCAGAAGCGTTCAGTGCAACACTGGTAAGCTTGACCTAGCTATCCTAGCATCTATCCCAATTATACTAGCATCTATCCTGTCTAGCTTTTTATTGCATGGAAATGTCCATGCTAAAATCTGTCTTGAGTGCTGAGCTTTTTATGTGCCATGTTTTCATTGCACCCATACATTTCTGATGGCGGAATCTCAGCGAGATCTGCAGTCATGTGTACTCATCATGCTGCAAATTTTTATTATTTTTTCCTACCCTCTGAGCCTTTTTCTCGTTGTTAGAAAAACTCGCAGATGTGCCTGTCACTATTGTCTAACATCGGGGCGAGTGCAATCCAATGTTTTTTTGGGTTGCTCTGAGGTTTTTTTCACAGATGAGTGCACCCTGATCAGAGTACTCATTATATACCTTTGCATTATTTTTAGAAAATGTTTCTATAAAACAGCACAATAATCTGGCTATGTATCCATATAAAGAAAAATTGTCTGCCTTCATTTTTTTGGTTTGTTTCCTTTTTTTTTTTTTCTTAAATTTCCCCCCTCCCCTTAGCTCCTTTTGTGGGAAAAGGTGTTTGGCTTGTGCTTTCCATGCTCTTTCCTGCAGGCTTGCAGTTTGCTAAACAAAATTATTTACATAATCAAAGCCTGGCCGCCATTTATGTGTTTAAAATTGTTGCTATGTATAGTTTTCTTTATCTTAATTTGATATACTTTTATGCAGGGTTGATTTGATTTAAATCGAACTGATTTAAATCACGATTTAAATCACTAGTCAGTAAGGCTTGATTTAAATCGGTGATTTAAATCAAAGTTTCTACCTAAACTAGTTCTTGCTACTTTAACATGCAAGTAGATGAAGATTTTTAGAATCACTTTTTATATTACTTTTTTCTACCCAGTTTAATGGGTTAATCATTCATATTTGGACACCACTGTTCTGTTGTACTTAGGAAGGAGAAAAATAATGCTGACCTCAATAACAATTTAAATAGATTTATTCAACTGAAACAATAACATTACAGCACAAGTTATTTGCTTAAACAAACATCCATGTTTGTTAACTAATTTGGCTAAACAAAATATATATATATTTTAAGAAACTTAGACAGTCAGCCCAGCCGACACATGAAAAACTTAAATACTACTGTCCCTGCTGTCCTCTGTAGCTCACTTGTCGTCCTCTTCATCATCATCATCTTCTTTGTTCCTATTCATAATCTGGAAAAGAAAAACAAGCTTTCCTGCTTTATTGGGTCCCAACCGATTTCTCAATTTAGAATGATTGAGTCCAAAGGAAGAGAATATTCTTTCAACACCTGCAGAAGAAGCTACTGCTGTTAAAAGTGAAATCATTACTTGAACAGTCTCTAAATCCAAGCGCTTAAGTGACTTCCACCAGTTTACTGGTGTGACCTTCCTTAAAATATCTTCAGCAAACATATATTTCTTGAATGGTTCCCCCTTAGCTTTGAAGTTTATTATAGTTGGCATTAAAGATGGATGATTGCTGGATACCCATGTCATAGCTAACTCCTCTTCCTCAGCACTTAGGTTTTGACCCTGATATTGGATATTGACAATATTTGCCAAAAAATTAGCTGGAGTCAGTGCTTGTCCCATTCGTTTGTTTACTGCTTGTAATTTAATTCTGTCCATGTGTAGTTCTGTTTTTAAGTGTTCACTCAGTTCCTTCCAAATTTCAACAGCATCCGCAATAAAACAGCTATTTTTCTGTATTTTGTTTAAAGCTTGAGAGATGGGTTTCAGGAAGCTCAGCATATGTTCAACATTCCTCTTAAGCCCAATGTTGAGGATTTTGGCCGTGACAGTGCCATCTATTTTATCTCGATTTTCTTCACAAAGTGTCATCAGAATAGGCCAGTTTTTGATATACTGCTCAAAACAGTCCACCACAGAGTTCCATCTAACATTTTGTGGGAGCTTTAGCTTGGTTTCACCCATCCTTTTCAGAGCTGCTGCAGCAAAATGATGATTATGGAAGTATTTAGCAATTTCAACAACATTAGCCTTTATTTCTGGAACACTTAAGTCTTTGGCTAAGAGGTACAGCAAATGAGCACTGCAACCATATGTTATTAGCAGCTTTGTATTCCCTCCCTGCTCTTCTAAATCACTTCTCATCTTGGATACGTTTGCAGCATTGTCAGTGACCAAACTGCGTACTAGACATTTGAATTTTTGTTCACATGTCGTTATAGCTTTTACTGCCACTTCTTGTAAGTATTCTGCTGTGTGTGCATTTCCTGACGTATCAGTTGTTTGTGCAAGGAAGACTTTACCTTCTGTTATACAAGCACATACAATAGGATCATTGTGGACATTACTCCACCCATCAATACTTAGGTTAACAATTTTACCCTCCAGAGCTGTTGCACGTTGCTCCATTTCTGTCATACACTTGATCCAGCAGTTTCCCTGCAACATCAGCTCTGCTGGGTGGACTGTATCCTGGTCTCAGTGACTGAACCATATTAATGAAATGTGGGTTCTCAGTCAGACGGAAAGAAGAGTTCGTTGCATAAATAAACTGGGCAATTTTTTCATCAATCAACTTTTTCTAATCTGCTAGTTCTTATCACAAACCTATCTATGGTGGTTCCAGGAGGTAAAGGTTTTTTCTTCCTTTTGGGTGATGGTGATATGTGGCTGTGGGTGTCTGATGATGCTGCTGCTAATGAAGCACTATCCTGGATGGATAACTCTGAAACTGTAGAACAGGATGATGGTGATCTTGGAGGTGGATAGTTTCCAGAATCCATGAATTCCCCTAAACAAAAAAAGTCAATGCTGTTATTTTATTGTTATACAATTTCTGCTTATTGTACACAACACATCACTGCCCCAAAAGGAATATTTGTTTTTCTTCATAACTGTACCAAATGACAGTAACATGCAGTAATAATAAGAAATATAATTTTTCTCACACATGACAGTTCAGTCTTTAGAAATAGGATTCAATAAAAATGTTTACCAACCTGAAGATCCTGCCTGTTTAGAAGTGTTTCTTTGGTCATCTTCATCACCGCACTTCTCATGATGTTGCCTCATTCGCGCCACCAGACCTTGCATCTCTTTGTTGCATCGTTTGCATTTTGCACGCATGCCTGCCTTACCGATAGGCGAAGGAGCTTCATTAAAATATTCCCAAACTGGGTCTTTTACGGCCTGCTGCCATTATAAGGAAAGAATGTAATAAACCTCAGATCATACACACAAACAGATCCAGACTTGTCTGTCGGTGGCTATGCTGCAGTATTGTGCTCAAAGTTTCACTTTCATTTTCTTGTCTGCTTGCCCTTCCTCCTCCTCACACTTAGATTCACATTCTTCTTGTGTTGTGCAGATCTATTCCACTCCAAACAATCAGAAACCTATTGTCTAACTTCTTGGACTTGGCACTGAAGGGGTTGATTCTGTATTCATAGGTTTGTAGAACAATAGGATTAAGGTCTTTTTCTCAACTCTGTTCATGTTGTAACATTTTTGCCGTGAAGAGGAGGCTGGGACCTCTGCGGAGTCAAATTCAGTTTTGAGAACTGCGTAAGTAAAGCGAGCGTCTGTGATAATATAGGAGAGAAACTGCCCACTAATCCTACAGAAACCTCTGGAAGAGCATGGCATTGTGAATGTTACACATATACAGCCTTTATTCTACTGTGTTAAACAACTCCACTTTATCTCATGATGGAAGAACCTTTGGATGGTAAAATATTTTCCTCAAAAAGCAGTTTTTTGAAAAAAATCCGATTTAAATAAAAAAAATCCGATTACGGGGCTGCTGGGGCTGCTCAGGGCTGCCGGTCCTGCCGTATGACTCGCATATAAGCCGAGGGGGGTACTTTTCAGCCCAATTTTTGGGCTGAAAAACTCGGCTTATACGCGAGTATATACGGTAATGAAAAATATGAGCTCTCCATATGGTGGTATAATTCATTGGTTTCTTGTGACATTGCAATAGGTAAGATCGTTTGAACATGCACTAATAAAGTTAAGGATTTGGATTTTTGATGAAATTTATGGGAAACGCAAAGTTCACGCTACAGAGATATTTTGTCATGAAGAGGGGCATTTATGTAGATGTATGCAGTGATGTTTTCCTTATCTCAATTTAATGACACAAGAAAGAAAAACTAGTGGCAAGTGGTTTCCCCTGCCCAATTTGATATTCAGCCAATATAAAGTGCACAGCTGGGGGTTATTACTCACCCTGGGTAGGCACCTAGTTATTTGCTCCCCTAGGGTAAGAATAGCATCCCCCAAAATATTGGTTCATTCATTAAAAGGGACAAATCCTGGTGTTTTACCTGGCATTTTCTGATGCCCTGCTACAGGGGCATCAAGGTGATAAAAGTGGTTAATGACAGCTGCAATCAACCTCTAAATTAGTAATGTTCAGGTTTCTATGATACCCGCCCATTACCAATTTGGTAAGTAAAATATTTAATAAACACAAACACACACAAAGAAAAATCATTTTATTAATAATAAAATGCGGGCACAACCCTCATTTTCCCATTTATTAACCTCAAACATAATCCACAACAATGTCCAATGCAGCACACCCGATTCTGCTGCATTAGAGGTAGCACTGAGAGAGCATCCGATCAGTTCGACCTTTGAACAAACAATAAGTGCCCCGAGAGCTGCGGCCGTAACAGTGGTGCCATGAGTGGTTACCTGAGGACACAGCTGACATGATTACCATGGTAACACAGCAGACGTGGTTACCATGGTAACAATGTCAGACGTGTCCTTAGATTACCTCACTCATGGAGCTGCTGGCACAGCTGAAGTTCATGGTGCACTCATTGTGTGCTCAAAGCTCACACTGATAGGATGCTTCCTACTTCAATGCAACCTCCCATGCAGCAGAGCTGAGTGTGCTTCATAAAATATTGTTGATTATTGTTGGTGTATGTTTGGGGTTATTAAATGGGAAATTGTCTGTTTTATTCCTAATAAAGTGTTTTTCTGTGTGTTTTTATTTACTTACCAGATTGGTAATGGGTGGGTATCAGACGCCTTAACATTAGCAATCTTGTCTTAATGACAGCTGTCAATATTTAGGGTCATTAACCCCTTGTATGACCCTGACGCTACTGCACCAGTGCAATAGGAAGAGATGAGTAAAGCACAAGGATTTGGCACTTCTAATGAATACGCGATGCAGCTGCAGGCTGCTGTTCTTACCCTCGAGGGTAATAACTGTGCCTCGCTAGGGTGAGATAGCACACTGCTTGGGATTGTTAGTATCTTGGTGAAGTATCAAATTGTGGGGGACCCCATGTTGCTGTTGGGTTTTCTTATTTTTTTTTTTCCTCTTTTGATTAATTAAAAAACCTGCATGACATCCCCATGTTTCATACTCAGCCAATATAAAGCACATAGCTGGTGGCTGCAGCCCTCAACTGTCCGCCTTATCTGTGCGGAGAATGGAAAAATACGCTTTTGTTTAAAAGATTTTTTATACAAATGACGGCAGGTCGGTTGGCATACACTAATGTATATGGAAACCAAGCACTGACGCAGATACAGATTGTGGGGATGCAGTCTGAGTGCAACAATCAATCGCAGACGCTGGCACAGACAGTATCTATGATTGGCTGTTGCAGTTCAGTGAAGTGAATATTCATGAAGCTTAATGAGTGGTCCCAGAAGCAAGCAACGGGAGACTGGGAAGCTCTATCATCTCTCGGAGAATCCTCAAAAAGATGCGTTTAAAATAAATAAAAGAAACTCAATGGTTCAGTCCATTATTGTCTAGTTAGAGATCTGGCTTTTTAACAGATCTGTACCTGATTTAAAAAACTGGAGGTGTGAAAATAGCCTTAACCATGATGGATGTGGTGCTAGTGACACACCCACCATGGCCGTGGGGTACTCTGAACTGAATCAGACAGTTCTTCGGGGAGGTCACGGGGCCATGACCGAACTCCATGGCCCTGGCCGTGTCATAAAATGGGGGATAATTTATATGGGATTGAGTCGGGACTCCACCTGTAGTATTCGGCAAGGGATGGCTGACGTTGTGGTTCTGGACCACTGGGGCAGTTGGTGACACATCAAAGATGGTTCAGCTCCCCAAGGGTGGAGTGGGGCCCCAGGGCAGATGTAGTAACTTTTGGATGGTAGTGATTGTCACTGAGCAGGCCTGAGGGCGCTGGAAATACTGAGGACACAGCAGGGTGCAGTTTTCACACTTTACTCACAGTTCTCCAGGTTGCAACAGCCAGCCGGGTGCTGTGTCCTCCAAGTCGGTGATCCACCCAACTCCTGGGATCCTCTTCTCATGTGCCATTCCAGATCTGCTCACTGCGCTGGCTCTCGCCCTCCTGCCATGCGCCTCAGTGTCCCAAGCCAGCGGCCTTGGTCTCTGCCGGATGACGGCCTCTGTCCCCTCACCCTGTGTTGGCCGCCTTTTTAGCAAGTGTGTGTGGATGTGGCTGGTGCACATGAAGATACTGCCGCCTCCAGTTTGCTAGTTCAGTCTCTCTGCTAGTCTGGGACCGGTCCCCTCTGTGACCCAATCCCTCCACCCGAATCCGTTCGGTGTGGATTCCCCACTCCCTTGCTCCTAGGAC
>JARQOC010000003.1:495110495-495165684 GCA_033576535.1 Allobates femoralis
TAGACCATGGTGGACTGTTTGATGTTTTTTTACACAGATTTTGAGAATCTGCATCAAAATCTGCATATCTATCTTGAGGCAGCAAAGTCTATGGCAGGTCAGAAGTGCTGTGCCCACATTAATTTTTTTTCCTTGCATATGTGGTTCAAATTTACAACATTATGGTGGGGTCAAATACACAGAAAGCATCCCCCATATGCTGTGAGGGCAGGGGTCTCACAGGAACTATCCCTCAAGTTTTAACTGTGCTGCACTAACTGACGTGACCACCCCTCACACGCACTGTCTCACAATACCAGTGAGATATATCCGTTACATCTTGCATGATATTGCGGCTCTCACAAGAGCGCTAGTGTTATGAGCTCTGACACGACTCAGGTTATCTCAGGTCACACAGCAGGATTCCCTGCTATGTAATACCTACTGTATAACCTGAGACAACCTGAGGGAAATCATGAGGATGTCTGAGGTTCATGAATCATGAGCTGGGCCGGAAGCATGGTGGGTGTGACAGCAGTGCTGATGCTTGCGAACTAATAGTGTAGGAAGTTAATATCTGTGCAAAAACAGCGGGGCTACACTGTAAAACGGTTTCAGCTATGTTTTGCAGATTTTGGACCCTTGATTTTGCCTCACATTGATTTGAATGGGGTTCGGATGTTTGACGAATCGAACCAAATCCGAACTTCAAAAGATTCACTGATCTTTACTTAAAAAGTACAATCACCTGTAACCCGACTTTCAAGAAAAAGTAAATTTTGAATTTCTGAATTTTGGGAGCTTGGCAGGTAAACCGGCATGAGATTTCGCATGTTATGACAAGATCTTTCACTTGAACTAAATCATCATTTCTAGTTTAGATCACTTAACTGCTTAGTAAAAGATGTGTCAGTGCTAATTTAGCTCAAAGTATGTTACGTCACATTAAATTTAAAATCTCATACTTTAAGAGAGAGAGGGACCCAGGAGAGTTGTGAGATCCAGAAACTGGAAGTTCAGGTTCAACCTTTGCTATAAAGTTAAGTAATTTGACCTTACATTAGGGCAGTGGTTCACCACCTTTCTTCCCTATAGAACCTCATACAGCTCTGAGGGAGGGTCGGTAGCCACATTCAGACACTTGCGCCCCTTCTCCCTATAGAGTAATGATATCCTGCTCCTTTCCCCATCAATGTAGTGACACCCAGTGCCACCATTGCCAGTATAAAGACAGCTATATCTGTCCCCACAAAAATCACACTGAGGCAGTATACTTACACCGACGGTTCCCACCTTTCCCCTGCATTAGGGAGTTTTCAAGGTATTATTAATAAGTTTTATTTATTAAAGGAAATCTGTCTTTGGTTATCTCTCTATTTTCTTAAGCAAAAATGGTAAACTACAGACAGGTGATAGGTACTATTAAATTTATCCCTAATTGTATATTTTACTCCAAAATTTCAAAATTATATCACTATAATCAGTTTTATTTGTAAAGTAAACCACTATATTTTGAAATGTATCTAAAGACAGACTTGTTTATTGTTGACAGACAAAGCCAATCCTTCTAAACTATGAATCTTTGCTGTGGCTCGAATAAACAAGATGTAACATCTGTGATTTTGCCTAATTCAGTGCCAATCTTTAAATGGGATACCTTACTGCACTTTAAAATGTAACCCTTTGTAAAGGTACCAGCTGATAGCAAAAAAATTTTTTGCATAAAGAAAATAGGAGATATCTGCACATGCCAATCAATCATAAATCCCCAAAATATTTCCACGCCCATATGTTTGTCAATTCTCCAGCCCTTTGGGAACATAGGACCATTTAGAGTAGAAATAGGGTGCCTTTATCACTCACAAAGCTAACACTCACACAGGACACTGGGTTTCGCAGCTGGTACAGAGTCAACCGTTTCAAAGGCATTTGGCTAACAGGAAAGAAATCCTGCTGAGCCCCATGTTTCAACCTGTTAGGGTTGTGAGCTAGTGTGTTGTCACCCTCTTTCACTCACCGTGCCTCCCTGTGTCTGTATGGACAGGGGATGTCAGTGTAAAAATGGGCCAAGAGGACCTTATGCACCTGTGGGGGATGTGGAATGTCCCGTGTTTGGCGGAAGTGACAAGATCATATTGCATGGCTCCGACGTATTAGAAACGTCAGGGCATATAAATTGCTACATAAAAACTTTGGATAACATAACTATTTACCATTTCCAATAAGTTTGTGTGAAACTGTACTAAAGAAAACAAGAAAATTCATCACTTATTGCAAAATTTCTAACACGGGGTTCAGGGGTCACCCAATTATTTTCTAACAAATGTGAATAACATTACATACACTATCCTAGAATGTGTACTATTGCAATTTAGTATAACTCTTAAATCTTCCAAAAGTTTGGATGTTAATAGAAAATAAGAGACAATATCCAGAAAATGTCTCAGAAATATTATTTGGAAGTTAGCTCAGAATTCCTTTCCAGATAATCAATATCCTCCATAAATCAGATGCTATTTGTATAGAAAAATTACTTCGGCCTTGTCAAAATAGTTAAAGGTATGTGGACACTGGAACATCATATTTATATTTAACTGTTAAATATTTCATTGAAAATCCATGAAATTGACCTTACCTTCCTTGCTGCTATAACAGCCTCCACCACTCTGGGTAGGCTTTGCACTATATTTTCTAAAATGTCAACAAGTGCATTATGGAGGTCAGGTAACTAGTGTTTTCTGTTTGAATCAGAGATTTGTGCATGTCAGTCAAACTCAATAATTCATTTTATGGAACTATGAGCAGAAAAGCTACCTATTTGAACAGTAAAATACTTGATAGGGTTAAAAACCGTAGCTTCATCATTTCTAGCCTATATTCCTGCCATGATGATCCAGAGGAAAGGAATAACTACTGTGAGGTGGTGGGAACCAATTACCCCATCTTAGAGGAAAAGTTCATTTACAATTCAAATGCAGCCACCAGAATAAATACTTGGAACAACATCTAATCTCCAAAAATCTAGTATGTATCCATAGCTTGTAAAATTAGTATATCATTTTGTAAGAAAGGCCTGTTTTTAACTTATTCCAGAAATCAATCATCAAGACAGCATTTGCCATAGTTACGCAGTCTCTATGTAACCATTTCCCCTCTATGGACATGATGTAGCCTTCTTTTCTCTAAATGCATAGTATGCCTTCACGTCATGATTATAGGTTTAGTTTTTGTTTTTTTTAAAAAAGGGGATATGATTCTAATAACATGTTGCTGTATGTGAACATAAAACCATATTATATCAGTGTGTTCCCATCAGTAACTTTCCGTCCTGTGTCATCAGGCTAGTAAACGACTTGTATATAGTAGATCAGAGATCAATCCACCTAGATGTACAGTCATGGCTAAAAGTTTTGAGAATGATACAAATATTAATTTTAACAAAGTCTACTGCTTCAGTTTTTCTAATGGCAATTTGCATATACTCCAGAATGTCATAAAGAGTGATCAGCTTAACAGCAATTACTTGCTAAGTCAATATTTGCCTAGAAAATGAACTTTAACCCCCAAAACACATTTAAACATCATTGCAGTCCTGCCTTAAAAGGAGCAGCTAGCATCGTTTTAGTGATTGTTCCATTAACACAGGTGTGGGTGTTGATGAGGACAGGGCTGGCGAACAATCAGTCATGATTAAGTAAGAATGACACCACTGGACACTTTAAAAGGAGGCTGGTGCTTGGTATCATTGTTTCTCTTCAGTTAACCATGGTTATCTCTAAAGAAACACGTGCAGCCATCATTGCACTGCACAATAATGGCCTAACAGGGAAGAGTATCGCAGCTAGACAGATTGCACCTCAGTCAACAATCTATCGTATCATCAAGAACTTCAAGGAGAGAGCTTCAATTGTTGTCAAAAAGGATCCAGGGCGCCCAAGAAAGACCAGCAAGCGCCAGGACCGTCTCTTAAAACTGTTTCAGCTGCGGGATCAGACTACCAGCAATGCCGAGCTTGCTCAGGAATGGCAGCAGGCTGGTGTGAGTGCTTCTGCACGCACTGTGAGGCGGAGACTCTTTGAGCAAGGCCTGGTTTAAAGGAGGGCAGCAAAGAAGCCACTTCTCTCCAGAAAAAACATCAGGGACCGACTGATATTCTGCAAAAGGTACAGGGAGTGGACTGCTGAGTACTGGGGTAAAGTCATTTTCTCTGATGAATCCCCTTTTCGATTGTTTGGGACATCTGGAAAACAGCTTATTCGGAGAAGAAGAGGTGAGCGCTACCACCAGTCTTGTCTCATGCCAACTGTAAAGCATCCTGAAACCATTCATGTGTGGGGTTGCTTCTCAGCCAAGGGAATCGGCTCACTCACAGTCTTGCCTAAAAACATCGCCATGAATAAAGAATGGTACCAGAATGTCCTCCAAGAGCAACTTCTCCCAACTGTCCAAGAGCAGTTTGGCGCCCAACAATGCCTTTTCCAGCATGATGGAGCACCTTGCCATAAAGCAAAGGTGATAACTAAATGGCTCAGGGAACAAAACATAGAGATTTTAGGTCCATGGCCTGGAAACTCCCCAGATCTTAATCCCATTGAGAACTTGTGGTCAATCATCAAGAGACGGGTGGACAAACAAAAACCAACAAATTCTGACAAAATGCAAGTATTGATTATGCAAGAATGGACTGCTATCAGTCAGGATTTGGTCCAGAAGTTGATTGAGAGCATGCCAGGGAGAATTGCAGAGGTCCTGAAGAACAAGGGTGAACACTGCAAATATTAACTTGCTGCATGAACTCATTCTAACTGTCAATATAACCTTTTGGTACTCATAATATGATTGAAATTATATTTCTGTATGTGATATAAACATCAGACAAACAAAAATGAAAACCAGACGGCAGGAGATCATGTGAAAATATAATTTTGGTGTCCATTCTCAAAACTTTTGGCCATGACTGTATGTTTAGTTGCCATTTCTCTGCTCAATCCTCCAGCTTCCCCAGATTCCTTTGAAACATGAAATCCTTTTATGTGTTGATTTTCATAGGGTACCTTCTCACGCCACAACCAGCGGAGACATTTTTGGAGGCGATCTTTCTCTCTGCAATTATCACTGCCAAATTGCCTCCTTATTGCAGCATGTATTTCGGGAATTTGGCGGTGATAAAACCAATGTCACCTGGTTTCGATTTTACAGCACTGCTCCAAAATCGAAACCAGGCGACATTGGTTATATCGCCGCCAAATTCCCGAAATACACGCCGCAATAAGGAGGCAATTTGGCAGCGATAATTCCATAGAGAAATATCGCCTCCAAAAATGTCTCCGCTGGTTGTGGCGTGAGAAGGTTCCCTTACAGGACATAGCATTGTCTGCAAATATTGAAATTCTACTCAAGGTCAATAAGCAATTTTGGAAAATGTACAATAGCGAGCACAAAGAACTTTAACATGAATCCTTTAATTTGCAATTTGTGTAATAAATAATAATGTACCCATCCCTAGAATAAAAATATACCCTTAAATGAAGTTACCTTTGATTTGCTCTTGTTTATGAAAAAATAAACATAGTCTTTCACCCTCTAAAGGTAGAATTCGGTTGGGTTTCAAAGTACAATAATAAACTATCTAACTTTCAAGTTAAAATATTAACACCAGAGAACAGGCAAACAGCAGAAAAGTGGCTAATTCCATGGTTAAGTCACGATTACGTCTTTAGTACTGAGAAGAACATTTGTTCAGAAATACCTCTCTGCATAAATATAACTTTTGCTGAAAAAAAGCTATGTTTATGCATGGCAATTTGCAGCGTTTTTCTGCACCCAAAACCTTCCCTTTTGGTAGTAAAAACATTGTGTACAAAATGCATCAATGTGTTGCGATAAAAGGGGTGGCCCCTCTCACCGCATCAGTTGTTCTCCTATCCTTATGGGAACCTGCAGTACGAAGGAGTTCTCGAGGCAGAGTAGGGTTCTGATTGGGCCTTTTAGGGGCAACAGGAAGGGGTTTGGTGTCACAAAAAGCACCCTGTCTCGATGGATCAGAGATGCTATCTGTCTGGCCTATGTGGCTAAAGTTGAAGGTCTTCTATAGAGAGTGAGCGCCCATTCAGTGTGGGCCATTTCTTCTTCTGGGCTGAAAGGGCTGATGTCTCTATTGATCTCATATTTAAGGCTGCGACGTGGTCCTCACCTTCCACCTTTTACAAGCACTAACGTCTTGACTTGTTATCTTCATCTGATCTAGATTTCGGGAGATCAGTTCTCAATGCTGTGGTCCCTCCCAGGTGATGGATTATCTAAAAGTGTCCAGTGGGTGCTGTCATGGAAATACAAAAAGACTAAATTGTTTGCCAGTAATTTGATTTTCCAGAGTCCACAACAGCACCTGCACATTATTTCCCTCATTTATTTATTGGGTTTTCCTGCACTCTAGGGAAAAATGTATGTTTAAGTTGTACTCCTTATGGGTGAATGTGTTATATAAATGTATTAATTATTATGAAGTGTTTCTCATCATGGCAGTTCCTCTCAATGATCTGTAATCCAACTGATGCGGTGAGAGGGACCGTCCCGTTTGTCTATAGGTTTCTTGTCCCTATGGGCAGATCCCCTCTCTCTGAGTGGGTGTTGTCATGGACTCCAGAAAATCCTATTACCGGTAGGTAATTTAGTCTTTTACTATGACTGTTCCACTCCTGGTTTTGGCTTACACATACTGAGGTACGAAATGACCAAATATTCAACATGTGCATGAGCCTAAGACAGTCTTTCATGAAATTGTTTCTACTGACTATTCTCAGTAATTTGCAGCATCATAGATTGGGACAAGGTAAGACATATACATTAAATGGTTTTAATATTATTGACAAAATGTGTCCTTCTTGCTGTACTGCTATATTTCTGTTACATGCTTTGCTTTCTATCACTCTGTTTCTCATTGTCACTGGTCTGTATATTATTTACTTTTACGTTTCATCCCACGCAGTGTTCTACAAGATGACAGATAATGCGGGTGCATCTGGTCGTCAGGGAGGGCACACAGAATGGACATTTCACCAATTTATCAGATATTTAGAAAGGTAATTGAACAAGTGTTTTCAACTATTTGTAAACATTAGTTTAAAAAATGTTTCCATGGTAAGAATTAATGAAGGAAATTACATTGTATATAGTGAGCATAACACACTTTGTGATTATAGCCGTCCCATGAATACATTTATATGACAACATGCTACACAAAATTATACGTTCGGGAACAGAAAAGACCTGAAAATGACCTTTATTTTAGCACAGCAGCTGAAACGTATTCTTTTTTATAGATACCCAGAGAAGTTCCTTTTGCTCGTACTATAATTTGATAATCTCTTGAATGTATTGCAGTCTCATTTTACATTTGAGGACAGTCATGTAAAAGGCCATCTCTGCTGAGGACAGAATGATCGTCACCTTGCTGTAAGATTTGTAACTGATCAATTAATATTAGCTTCAGAACTTGTATAATCGCTATTGCTAGCTAAGGACAACAGTGTTTTATTTCAATAATGTGACACCATCTATTATGACTGTTGTGCAGTCACCAAGGTTGCCACATTTTTGTACATGATTAATCAACCAGATCGCTACCACTGGCACCCATGATAGTTACCTAATTAGGTTTGTAAAGAAAAATATGTTAATTGATTTGATTATACTAATTTAGATTCACATCTTCTTTGTATTGCATATTTTTGGCCACAGGGGAAAGCTTCACCTTGCTGCACCTTCAATTTTGCACTGGTAAATCCACCAATTCCAACATTGTGAAGTATATAAGTGTAACATAATCAAACAGAAGTTATAGCCCATCATGATGCTTTCCCCACATTAGCAGACTAGGCTGAAGTTCACAGCAGACCATCAGAATGTGTATATGTTTCCCAACTGCTTCTGTGCAGTTTATGATAAACATATATTGTAAGTGTGAAGCAGCCATCATGATCTGTATCAAGCTTCTTTAAAGGGATACTCCGAAAAATATAATAAAAAAAATACCTAAAATAAATAAAATGCATTAAATATGATAAATGTTTCTAAATACCTTTGGGGAGGACACAGCATTTGACCTGGGTTGGGGATTAACTTTTCTTAATTAGGCCAGACATATGTTCTTTTTTTTTAACTCATGAGGAGTCATTGTTTCTTGCCAGACTGATCAGAGCCTCATTGTCTTAAATGTGGATTGCCTCAGCCCTTCTGACTACAGCAGAACAAAATGATGCAGTTGGATTGAATTGTCGACCAATGGGAGAACAGCCTTATCCCATCAATCCTGTAAGACCACAATAACCTGAGGTGAAGGTTAGGGGTTTAAAAAGGACTTGGTCCAGTCACCATAATTTCATACTGTTTATGCCCTCAGAATAGAAGCTACAGTTCCAACTGGAGGATCACAGAATTGGATCATTTTCTCCAGGAATTCAGCCTAGGATCCAAGAATTCAGCTGGAAATCATAGACTGCTTCACTGCCAGGTTGGACAACTTTGGTCACCTGGCTATATACATTGCTGTGCTCGGTTACCTTCCCAAGCTTGCCGCTATTCCTACTTAGTGGGTGCCTGCCAAAAGCAGAATGCTGCTGAACTAGGGTAGTTGGCCCTGAAAGCCCTGAAGGCATGAAGATTCTAATCCCTGGTGAGCCAGCAGAAGGGTGTGAGTCTGTTGCTTCTTCTATCTTGTGTTGTTGCTCGAAACGTATTACTTGCCTTTACTTTTTGTGATCCCATAAAGTCTTACCAATGAGTGGTTTCCTCCCCTGTCTTGTCTGAGTAGTGTTCTGCCAAGGAGTTTGGGCATTCAGTGGAAGAGAGCACCCACCTACCCTCATGTCGCCACAACTTTATTTAGCAAAAATGTAGCAAAAAGATATTGTTAAGTTAGTGCAGTATTTTAAATATGTCAACCACCAGCAGTTTCTCAGCTGGCCCATGTCTTAGAATGAGCTAAGTAAAGACATCTGCTTTAGACAGACAGATGTTCCGGGAATGCAGTGTCTTTTCAGGTTTATTGTAAGGTAGGAAGACAGCATGGAACTACTTGGATAAACTATAAAAACTTCTTTCCACTTGTCCAGTCCAGTTTGGTGAACAGAGAAATGCATGTGATAATTGACTGTCAAGGGGTATCCCAATGGAGAGTGGTATCCTCTATTTCAGGTGTCAAAAATCACAGCGCATGGCTGTTCACAATCCTACACTGGTTGGATTTGCTTTTCTTTCCAGTTAGATCTGCAGATTTTCCTTCGTTTGTTTGTGCAAGGGTTAAAGCAGTTCTTTTAGTTTCTTAGGCTTTTCATCCTCAGCTGTTCTGATATTCCTACTCTCATTTGTTATAAATAGAGATGAGCGATTTTTCCCCAAACATATTCGCCAATTTCAATTTCGGCATGAACATTGAAGACTTTGTTTGTGATTGGAAACCCAAGCAACTTCCAAAAAATTAGTGAATGCAGCTATGTTCAGAAAAAAGTTGAAATTTAAAATGTCCCTAAAAGTTTCCTTGATTGTTTGGGGTCAAAATGCTCACCGAAAGACCCATTGGCCGGGAACAACACCTACCCTTTTCTAAACTTTAAATGATTTTTTTAAGCTTTCTAGAGCTTGCATGTGTTTTCACACCTGCAGGTGTGAATTTTGGAAATAGTGCCAGATGTGGCATCTGCTGTGAAGTACAGGAAGCTTACAATGTCCTTAAAATATCCATTTAAAAGAGTTTAATTTGGGGCAATTTTTTGAATATCTATTTATTTTTTACCTATTAAGTATTTATTTTTTATCATTATTATCATTTTTTTTTTTTATTGTTTTCTGGAGAGCAAACCTACAATGTAATAAATTATTACGGAGGGTCAGCAGCGTGCAAGTCCATTTCTTCTACAGTTATTAGTGATTGCAATTAATATAAAAATAGCATATGGCCATTATATGCTACACATACATGGTCTTATAGGTCTTTTCACCCTCATGAAACACCATCCTATGGATATTGCTTCTTAAAATTTGCAATCACTATATCATTTCATTCCATAATTTACAATATACATTTTTGTCATGTGCACAAGTGTGTTATTTGTATAATTCATATTGAACTTGTCCTTGCATTGATACCCACTTGCCTTATTCAGCATTCCAGATGAATTGGTGAATGGTGACCTGAATAAACTTATTTGTTTTCAATATTTTTCCTCAAAATATGTCAGGCTTTAATAATCAGTCTACCTAACCACAAACCAGGTGTTACATTGTGGCATGCTGAATTTAATTTGTGCATGACATTACTTCTACAGCTCACCCCATGGAGGGATTAATGAGGAGCTAGGCAACAAGATTGTGCAAACAGTAATATTCTGTAAGTGATTGTTCTGACTCCTGGCACTGGAAGAGGCGGGCCCCTAGGCAAAGCAAACAGGCATCACCATGGAGCTCAGCGAGACAGGCCATTTAGTAGTGTAGTACAACACAGCTAGTCTGTGACACGAGTCACTACAGTAATAACTAGTCTCAAGGTGAAGAAACAGACTGCAATAACGGAAAGAAATAAATAATAATAATAATAATAAAATAATACTTACTAGAAGTAAAGGGAGGTTAAGTAATCTAAGGTGAGATCCAGGAAATGGGGCCAGTAACAGCAAGGGGTTGTCAGAGACAAAGTTCAATTCTAGCTGTAGTCAGGAAAACCAGGGGACAAGACAGAATACAGGGAACAGGCAAAAAGAGTTATCAGGTTACAGGCAAATGGTCAATGTCCAGGTAAGGGAATAAAGACAGGCTGGGTCAGACACAGAGCACAGAGGGATCAGACCTACACAGACAAAAGAAAGTGTTGTGATTGACACTGAATGGAGGATCTAGCATGCTTAAGTAGAGGCCTAATTAAGGGAAGTGAAGACAGGTGATTTCAGCACAGTCCCAGCACAGACTAACAGCTTCCACAACAATAGTAACAGACAAGGGCAGAGTGGAGATCGTGACATAGTCAGCTTCAGCTACACTCTGCTACAGTTGCTGTTTGCTACCATGTGCCTGCAGTACGCAGCAGTTTGGCAATTGATCCTTCTCAAGACATGCTGATCGGGAGGAGGTCATCTTCCTCAGCAACCCAGGGATAGAGTGTGCTTCAGCAGCACCAGAACCAAAATGGCCTGCAGATGAGATTATCACATATGTGACATGGAGCTCCACCGCGCTACCCACATTGGGCCTTATTTGCAGCGAGGTTCAGATACAGTGCTGGGCTCCGATGTTAGAGGAGGACCTGAGGAGCTCAAAGTCAGGAGGTCCATTCCCCATGCCATTGGGAGCAACCAATGTCAAACTGCAGAGGATCTTGCAGCATTCCTGGCTGTATTCCACCTTCAGCCAGTGCCAGAGCTACTGGATCACCAATTCTACCAGAACCAGGAGCATGATGAGAAGACCAAGGAACAGTAAGAGGTAGAAGCAGAAGGCCCTGTGTTCCCATCCATGTGTACATGCTGCTGTACAATAGGGCTGGCCAAGTGCAGTCCTCAAGGGCCGCAAAGAGTGAATGCTTTCAGGATTTCCTGAGCATTTCACAAGGTGCTGGATTAACTGACAACCAGTGTTGCCGCCATTTTTGTAATGTGTCCCAAAATACATTTTTCAACATGAGAACACAATGCCAATTTTGTATAAGCTACTGTAAGCAGCTGAATTGCCTAAACAGCTTGTCATGGCCTGCAACAGGTACTTGTATCCAGCACATATGGGATGTCATAGGGTCAGCATTTGCAAAGGAAGTTGGCAGCAAAAGATATTGATAAATTGTCCATTCAGTGCATTCACTGTTACATATTTTTCTTTAGTCAACCATTTAGTCAACCTACATTGATAGCATACCAAACCGTTTAAGTGTATGCCATTCATGCTTAATACTGTGTAAATCGATATTTCTTCGTTTGCATTTCATTCACAAGTCTTTCCATACTGTGATTTCCACAATGTTATGACTTATTCTTTTCGGGGTTTCTGTTTCAATGCTCTGGAGTATATGTAACCAAAATGATGATTAAAGAGTTTTTTCAGTTTTAAAACAAATGCATGCTGTCACAATTTACTATTTTAGGTGCAAGTGGAAGGTTGCATGACCACATGAAAGCGATTAGGAAACTTGTGGTGATGTAACAGTACTGTAGATATAAATGCATATGAAAGAGTGCCTCGTTTCTTTTTTTATAGAGCTTGTCTGAATCCAAAGGTCAATTTCATTCTTAATATCTAATCAGTTATTACTTCAATTGAAAATTCCTTCTTGTTCCCTCTTTAACGTCCTGTCTTTTTTTCCACTTCTAATGACATGTTGTTCGAGTATTTCATTATCCACTGGAGATATTCAAAAGTGATGTCATCATGGAGTTGGTGCTCCCATCACGGCACCAGCTGTATCACTACACTAAAACGTCTCTTTATCAGTGACCACTGTTTCAGGTGCTGGGCTAGTCACTGGTCTTCTGAGCATGCACTAGATATCAATGCCAAGGTATCTTAGTATGTACTTCATGTGCAATATTCCACTGACATTGCACCCCCTCGCCAGTTTGAAGAAGTCATGAGCAGCAAGAGAGCACACAGTTAGTGTGCATTGAAAAGAAATAAGCAGGGAGAACAGAGACCAGTCAAAGAAATGGGTGTCCCACTGTAATGGACTATATGTGGATAGCGAAAACCAGGATAGCAGGTTATGCAGGACAAAGAAGTGGAGCAGACTGCATCAGTTGGAGCTGAACTAGATTTGCAGATATGCTTGGGAACAGTAACTGTATGGGAAATCGGTATCTCTACAAAGTACGGATGCAAGAATCACAGGAACGAAAGAAAAATAAATACAGTTTGGTATCTTCCAGCAGGGCAATGGATAATAGCAGTCGATTAATGCAAACTGGGACTTGTAGCAAGGAAATTGTAAACTGCAGAAAAGAAATGACATAGAGATTCACTTGCAAAAATGTGTTGCTTTCGGTATAGAGGCCAAGTGTGAACAGTATTGAGAACAGTGTGAGAAGTTAGTAACTTGTTTACTAAGTGGTGGGTGTGATAACACCAGTAAAATTGTCTGAGCTTGAAAATAAAGTTGGTTGAGGCAAGGAAGTAAAGGCCCAGCTACACACACAGATAATTGTGCAGATATTGTTGAGAGCTCTGGTTGCAGTGAAATCATGGACACATTGTTCCATTTTGTGGCCATGTACAAATGAACAATGTGTCCATGATTTCACTGCAACCAGAGATCTGCGAACAATCTCTGCACAATTATCTGTGTGTGTAACTGGGCCTTAAGTCAAGAGAAGAGAGCAATGCCTGTTGCTGGTGTCAAAAACATGTGAGTAACAGGTAGGAAGTGTGAGGTAGCGAGCCGGAGGACTCGCTTGCTGCGTAATGGCGCCAACACAGTGTATAATTTTTCCAAATGTCACCCGTTTATTTCTCACCAGCATCAATAACCGCGGGTAGTACATTTAACATTTAACGCAAACACGTCACATAATACATTACTTTCCACATTACAGTACATAGAATATTTCACATATACATTTACGGTAACCAGGGACCTGTAACCACGACTCTTTCCCCATTGGAGCTCTATCAACCGCTCCCGTGGTGATCACGGCCTCCGGCCTATCTATACATTTACAATACATTTATAATAAACACATTAATTACATATCAACTATGACCCCTCTGGGTTCAGAACAGGGATTGAGCAACCTGAGTACCGGGTATGTCATGTATCCCCAAGGGGCTCCTTCCTGGACGCATCTCAACATACGTCTTGGTCAGAGTCCATCTGGTTCAACCATGGTGTCCCCACTCTAGGAGCCCTTTTTAACCCCTGCTTCTGACCTTAGCTACATACGCCTCAATGGGCCCTGTGGGTCCCAATGGCGATACCAGCCACCCGGCTTTAGTTACCCAGCACGATGACTCCATATTTACCCCATAGTCAGGATTCCTGCCTGACCGGGACCTTACACACCACATGTGATCCATCCTACAATATTCATGGACCACATGCATCCTTACATCCGCCCACAGCGCATCATAATATATTCATGGACTGTGGCTCCTTCATGACCATAACAGGGACCTGGTCAACCATAGAATCCAGGTTACCCACGCGTCACCACGGCCTACTCACCACGGTACGGGCCACCAGTCGCCACCAAAACTCCATCTCATGGCAGGTCGCCAGGTCAACGACTGTACCCTGCGTCTGAGTAGCACCCTTCCGGATCAGCCATGGTTACCCTTCTGGGAGCCTTCGTGACCCCTGTGTCTGGCCACAGGCACACCCACACCATTAGAGGCAGTGGTTGAGGGACAGGTACCCGCTGCAAGCAGCAGGGCAAGCCTCCCTCTCGTCCCACAGGGACGGAACGCCTCCAACTCATCATCCATACTAGCTGGGTCACTCTCTCCCCACAACATTATACATGGCTCTTACACATAGGCCATCGTCTCTCATTCAGGGCAGTTTTACCTAAGCCCTCAAATACATCTACGGGTCCTTTACCGACTGCCTAGTTGGACCCAATGGCGGTTATGCCCGCCTGGCATAATACACATGCAGCTCACTTCATTACATGGAAACTGCCGTCTTACCGGGCACGAATCCGGATCTCGCTACCTAAGGTAACGGGTTGGCCAAGCCTCCTCCTCCTTCCTGGACGTGTTTCACCCCACGTCCAGTCCAGCATCCACCAGGTCAGCCACGGCTTCCCCACTCCAGGTGCTGTAACGACCCCGGTCCTGGCTACCGGCATGGAGCTAGCATGCTCCCTTCACCATCTCTCAGCATGGCGGTATGGACTATCACTCAGTCCCTCACAAAGACTGGATCTACACTTCCCTCTGGTCTGAGCTAATCTGCTCTGATCCCACCTGATTTCACAAAAGTCTGTGTTCTCTCAATCACTCAGCTGGCAGGCTCTTATCGTGCCTGCCACTCCCACATGGACACACCCACTTGGCTGCTAGTAATCAGCTCCTCTAGTTCCTATACAGCTGCTCATCTCTGTGCCTGATCTCTACAGCTTTCACACACCTTATTTTAACTCACTGTGTTCCGGGTTGGTTACCACAGTACACCCAATGCTCTAAGCCACTCATTGATCTCAGGAGTCATTCACTGCCGCTCATTAGGCTCATGAATCCTTCATACATTGACATACAGGTGCCGGACATGATTATACAACACACCTATGGTACAACCTAGCTCATGTGCACAGGATCCTATACTGATCCTGCATGTGATGCGCCCTGGCCATGGGGACATGCCGGCGGTGCCTCACAGAAGGCAGAACTGAACCTTGCAGGTTAAGATTTCAATTTAGAATTGGAATGTATACATAACATGAGACAACGTATTACTGTATTTCTGTATTTTTTGGACTATAAGATACAATTTTATTCCCCATGAAATTGTGAGGAACATTGGGGTGTACTACCTGGTCCGCTGTCGAGGGGCCAATGGTGGAGAATTGTCACAGGAGGTAAAAGCAGGATCACCACTACATGAAGTCTACGAAAACACGTGTGGTGTTACTTGCTGTAACTAGTGATGAGCGATTTTTTCCGAACCAGCTTCTACAATTTCAAATTCAGCATGAGCCTGACAGATTCGAATTCAGGATTGGGAACCTGAACACTTTGATAAAATTTGTTTGAACTTGGCTTTCTTCAGTAACTGTTCAGAACCTTAAAATCTCCATTAAATATCCCTTTAAGGTTTGCAGCTGGAAGACCTGGTGGCTGAGATATCTGGTAACCTTAAAGGTACCTTTACACGCCGCTACGACGGGATGGATACAACCCGCTACAGGCTACAAATGTAGCTTGTAGCGTCAATATAGCCCGTAGTAGCGGCGTGTGAAGACGGGACGACACAGCCGGCTACAGATACATCTGTTTCCCAGCACTGCTCGAAAACAGATGGCTACAAAGCCGATTGTAGCGAGCTGTATCGGCGTGTAAAGAAGGAACAGAAGGGTTGTTTCTACACCATGCTATGTAGCTGGAACGTGACACAGGCTCCGGGTTTCCGCGCCCCCTTCAGCGATCATTGGAGGAAGCTCCTGCGTTGCGATTGGTTGTCGCCGCACAGGGCGGCATATTTAAGGAGTTGACGAGTCACACTACACAATTGCTCGAGCGTCATGTATTAATCAGCCTCCTGCGATGCCTGCCCAATCATGGTATTATTGCTTTGTCCTATCAGCGTACGGAATTCTCGTAATCCACAATTGTGGCACGCTTATGTGCTGTCCCTGCTGCAACAGGTACGCCCATAGTAGCTGGTTGTAGCGGTGTGTAAATGAGCTAAGATGAGCTACGGATGGCTACTTGAGACACCCGGCGATGTATCTAGCTATAGATGTAGCGTAGCGTAGCGCACCTTGTGGCGGCGTGTGAAGAGGGTGCGTTTACCATTTGTAACCGTTTGTGCGTGCTCGTGCACGTGAAGTAGCGGATTGTATCCATCCTGTCGTAGCGGCGTGTAAAGGTACCTTAAGGTTACTTGAGTTCCCAGCCATCGAGTCTACCAGTAACTTTTAACCTGGTGAATTGAAGAGAGCCTTTAAGAGAGTTTTTAAGCGTCCTCGAGTTTCCATATGTTGGAACACTTGCAGGCTGTGAACTGTGGGAAAAGTCCACAACCTGCTGATGTGCCACCAACTCAGAACAAGGCTCAAAGAATCTAACAATCTCATTTAAACATCCCTTTAAGAGAGCTTTTAAGCTTTCTTGAGTTTCCAGATGTTGGGACACCTGGAGGCTGTGAACCTTTGGAAGAGTTCATAAACTGCAAATGTGTCAGATCAAAATTCCAGAAACCTTAAAATCTCCTTTAAACATCCATTGAGCTTTTAATTGATTTTATATGGAATCTGTCAGGTCCCATGTGCTACTAGAACCACAGGTAGTTCTGGGTGCGTAACTGTAATCCCTGTCTAACAGTCCAAGCATGTATTAGCCTACATAAACTGATTTTTACAAAAATAATTTCTAAAGATTGTTTATTATGCTAATTAGGGCTTAGACTAAGCGAGGGAACATTACTTCCCTCGACTGATTAGCCCTCTTGGCATGTTATCATACCCCTGTGGCCATGATAACATGCTTTGCTATAGCCAGTGTCAGTGGCAGTGCAGTACAAAACCACACATGGCTGACTTTCTACCAATTAGCATTAGGCTTCTCTGGCGTCGGGTGTATGTTTCCTGGCAACAGAGAGGAGTGCTGTGCATGCCTGGAAGTGCACATGACTTCAGATAATGTAATTTGAGCCTCTCTGATGCCGGGATGTATACACCCTGTGTTAGAAAAGCTCAATGCCAATTCGTACAGTGCTGTACAAGGGACCTGACAGGTTCTTTTTAAACAATTGGGTCCTGGCACTGGAAAAAGCAAGACCCTAACCAAAAGAATACATGTCCCTGAGGAGGTCAGCATCATCTTGGGATAGTCATATGGAGGAGCAGTACTGTACTACCATGTGCCTGCAATCTGAAGACATGAATACATCCCAAGATGCAGACTGCAGTGAGGTCCGGATCCAGTGGTGGTCTCGGCCGGATACCTGAAGAGGTACCACTGAAACAGATCTCAGAGCCATCCCTATGTCTGCTGGGACATTCAGAAACCAGAGGGTAGTTCCTGCAACCTGGTCATACTAAACCAGCAGCCGGTGCTGCAGCTGGTGGATGTGGACATCTCAGAGGAGGTAGTGCCAAAAACCCTATTTCCCTGCTTTCAAAAGAATGCCCGCCAGTGTCCTTCGACTGGTGGAATGCCATGTGGGACTCCCTGCCTTATCTCAGCAGGGATTCTTACAGGCCTGAACCATCCTTGTCCTTGTCATGTTTACAAGAGAGGCTGATCTCAGGGACCCTAACCTGAGAGTGGCTGAGGGGTCAAAACAGGTCACTGAGGAGCAATGTTCCCATGATTGGGTGGTGGACTTTTTTCAGAGGAAGGGCTATGCCTTCATAGTTGAAGAGGGCACTGGTCACCAGTGCTATGCCAACCAGTCCACCTACAGCAGACCTTCTGCCTTCTCAAGTCTGCACCCTGTATGTCTAGGATGAGCTTACCTTCCATAAAGTAAAGTGCTGCAAGGGGTGGTACACGGTGGGGGAAGGTTGGGCCGCCACCTTGCAGGATGTTGAAGAGTGGGATCAGATGGCTGATATGGAGAGGTTGGAGCGTCTCCTGTGGGACAAAAATAAACAGGGGAGCCAGACAGCTAGAATGAAACCCACAGGGGCTAGAAAGTGTAAAGTTCCTCCGATGTGTGTAAGAGGCGATGGCAATCCCCCAACTGCCATTCCCTAACTGCTCATAACTGCCGTGATCCTCATGGGGTTTGATGTGGGGCAGGTGGTGGTGGAGAATTACCCAAGAGAAGTAGACCCTGTGACGTCCCTGAGACTGTCTGGGAGGGGCCTACAGTTTGGAACCATGCTAGGAAGTGCTGAGAGAAATTACATGACAATGGGAGGCTTTCCAAAAGGCCTCCGATAAAAGAGGCCTATCAGCAGAAAGTTGTGTTGTTGGGTCGCTGATGCTTTGGAAGAAATGACCCTGATGGAACCCTGCATCATGCAGGATGTAGTTACAGACTCATAGCTGCGCCAGTTACATTGTTGGCCAGATAAGGACTGTTTAAGTTGGAAGAAGAACAAGGCCCATTTGTTTTATCTCATGGCCTAATTTTATTTTTATACTTCCCCAGTTTTTTACCTGTTGCTCTTTCCTCTGCTGGATTGGCAAAACTGCAGCCATTGGTCTAAACCTCAAAGTCCTGAATGGACTGTGCCTTTAATGGACTGTGACCCATTATCTTGGTGGTCTGTGTCTTATTTTAATTAACTTTGCTGATCCTTTAGAACTTGTTAGGTCTGATGGACTGTTGTGTGAAAAGGAGAAAAATCGATCGGAGTACCAGCCAGATCATTTGTTTGCCACATTCAAGATCTGTGCTCAGGAGAAGCATTCATTCAAATTCTGATGCTGCCTGTGTTGTATTACTGTCCCAATCAGAAAATGGACTCCAATGTCTATGCAAGTCTCTGTGGACTTTGTGCTCATGTTAGTCTATTGGTCCGCCGTTTTATGGAAAAATGGCCTTGGAATCTATAGCATATATATATTTATGTGTGTCTATTATAGTGCTCCCATTACGTTTTTGCCCCTTGAAGACATTGCTGTTAATATACAGTACAGACCAAAAGTTTGGACACAACTTCTCATTCAAAGAGTTTTCTTTACTTTTATGACTATGAAAATTATAGATTCGCACTGAAGGCATCAAAACTATGAATTAACACATGTGGAATTATATACTCAACAAAAAAGTGTGAAACAACTGAAAATATGTCTTATATTCTAGGTTCTTCAAAGTAGCCACCTTTTGCTTTGATTACTGCTTTGCACAGTCTTGGCATTCTCTTGATGAGCTTCAAGAGGTAGTCACCGGAAATGGTTTTCAATTCACAGGTATGCCCTGTCAGGTTTAATAAGTGGGATATCTTGCCTTATAAATGGGGTTGGTACCATCAGTTGTGTTTTGTGCAGAAGTCTGGTGGATACACAGCTGATAGTCCTACTGAATAGACTGTTAGAATTTGTATTATGGCAAGAAAAAAGCAGCTAAGTAAAGAAAAACGAGTGGCCATCATTAATTTAAGAAATGAAGGTCAGTCATATCAAAAGATTGGGAAAACTTTGAAAGTGTCCCCAAGTGCAGTTGCAAAAACCATCAAGCTCTACAAAGAAACTGGCTCACATGAGGACCGCCCTACGAAAGGGAGACCAAGTGTCACCTCTGCTGCAGAGGATAGGTTCATCTGAGTCACCAGCCCCAGAAATCGCAGGTTAACAGCAGCTCAGATTAGAGACCAGGTCAATGCCACATAGAGTTCAAGCAGCAGACACATCTCTACAACAACTGTTAAGAGGAGACTTTGTGCACAGGCCTTCATGGTAAAATAGCTGCTAGGAAACCTCTGCTAAGGACAGGCAACAAGCAGAAGAGACTTGTTTGGGCTTACGAACACAAGAAATGGACATTAGACCAGTGGAAATCTGTGCTTTGATCTGATGAGTCCAAATTTGAGATCTTTGGTTCCAACCACAGTGTCTTTGTGCGACGCAGAAAAGGTGAACGGATGGACTCTACATGCCTGGTTCACACCGTGAAGCATGGAGGAGGAGGTGTGATGGTGTGGGGGTGCTTTGCTGGTGACACTGTTGAGGTTTTTTTCATAATTGAAGGCATACTGAACCAGCATGGCTACCACATCATCTTGCAACGGCATGCTACTGCATCCGGTTTGCGTTTAGTTGGACCATCATTTATTTTTCAACAGGACAATGACCCCAAACACACCTCCAGGCTGTGTAAGGGCTATTTGACCAAGAAGGAGAACGATGGGGTGCTACGCCAGATGACCTGGCCTTCACAGTCACCAGACCTGAACCCAATCAAGATGGTTTGGGGTGAGCTGGACCGCAGAGTGAAGGTAAAAGGGCCAACAAGTGCTAAGCATCTCTGGGAACTCCTTCAAGATTGTTGGAAGACCATTTCCGGTGACTACCTCTTGAAGCTCATCAAGAGAATGCCAAGAGTGTGCCAAGCAGTAATCAAAGCAAAAGGTGGCTACTTTGAAGAACCTAGAATATAAGGCATAATTTCAGCTGTTTCACACTTTCTTGTTGAGTATATAATTCCACATGTGTTAATTCATAGTTTTGATGCCTTCAGTGTGAATCTATAATTTTCATAGTCATGAAATTAAAGAAAACTCTTTGAATGAGAAAGTGTGTCCAAATTTTTGTTCTGTACTGTGTGTATATATATATATATATATATATATATATATATATATATATGTATACATGTATACATGTATATATATATATATATATAATATATATATATCTTCGAGAATCCCCATGTCTAGGCCTGTGGTTAAGACTTGACCTGCAACACAGGGTGGAATCTCAGTTGAAGCCAGAGAGACTAATGAGCGGGAACTGAGAGAGCAGGTTGTATGCTGACAAAACACAGCCTAGCCATGTGGTCTTGGCCCTCACCCGTGGACCCGGCCAAAACAGAACCTGGCAGAGGTACAGGGCTCATACTGGACTGTGTTGCAAACGTACAAGGTTGTACCAGCTGCGTCCCGGAACCTGGAGGTCTGTAACCAATTGAACTTTTGAAAATAAACCATGTTGTTGTGTGAACCAGATCCTGGGTCACTGCCTCCCATCTTGCAAACCAACGCTGCTACTTCACATATGGGGAGAATGTGGGCAATGTGCTAGGACTCAGTGGGTTCCAGAAGTCCTGAGTGGCCGTGAGGGTGTCGGCACAAGGCATACCCGTGTCACACATGTCTTTTGCTAAGCCTGCTACTCTCCGGTATAAACCTCCAGCTACCATGGAGGACATTCTAAAGCAGTTGGCTCAGGCTAATGTACAACAGCAACAGACCAATGCACACCTGCTGCAGTCTGAGGATCATCAGCAGTGACAGATGGAACTCCTGACTGAGGCTCTCCATGCAATGGCAGCCGTCTCATCCCATTGACGTGGAGGCCCTGTACAGCAGTATCCCACATGAGATGGGTTTACTTGCAACTGAACACTATCTATCTAGCCGGGGGAATCAATACATGAGACATAACAAATTTGTCCTGGACTTGCTGAAATACGTACTGACACATAACTGCTTTGAGTTTGACGGGAGGTTCTACCACCAGCTCAGGGGCACAGCTATGGGGAGTTCATGTGCCCCAAGCTATGCAAATTTGCTCCTGGGCTGGTGGGAGGACACTGTCGTGTTCCCAGAAGACGATACGTCGTGGTGGGGGCCTCAGATATTGTTCTGGGGTCGTTACATCGACGACGTGATGGTGCTGTGGAAGGGCGATAGTTTGTCCTTCGAGACCTTCATCAGGCAGTTAAATGTGAACACCTTTGGGTTACGGTTTACATCCGAAATACACGAACATTCGATAAATTTCCTTGATGTCAGCATTTACAAGGATGGAGAAGGAGGCCTCCAAACCACTATATATAGAAAACCCACAGCGACGAATGACCTCCTGAGGTGGGACAGCCACCATCCCAGAGGCTTACGAGAGGGTATACCGAGGGGTCAGTACCTGAGAGCTAGGAGGAACTGTTCCAATACTGCTGAGTTCTATCGTGAAGCTAGACGAATGCAAGATCGCTTCACACAGAAAGGCTATCCACCTCATATACTGAATAAAGCCTACAAACATGCTAGGGACAGTAATAGGGAATCCCTATTGAGGAAAAATAACATACCTCAAAAAGATGCTATAACTCGCATCATAGGGACCTTTGACGATAAGGCTAAAGAGGTGAGAGATATCATCTGTAGGCATTGGGACATCCTAATGGCAGACAAGGAAGTGGCACCTCTAATACCAGAAAAACCGGCAATCACGTATAGGAGGGGTAGATCACTAAGAGACCAATTGGTCCATAGCCACTACTGCCCCCCCAAAAGAAAAGGCACATGGCTGGATCAGAGACAATCCGGCACCTTTAGGTGCGGAAAGTGCTCTTTCTGTAACTACTTGAGAGTAACTAAGATGGCCCGGAGCAGTACCACAGGGGTCACGTATATGAACACAGTTTGGCAACTGTAAGACTGAGGGGGTCATCTACTTATTCCAATGTAGCTGTCCTAAGGACTATGTGGGAAAGACAAAAAGGGAATTTAGGAGAAGAATTGGAGACCACATAGGGGATATTAGGAATGAAAGAGACACTCCCATTTCTAGACATGTGCACGAGGTCCATGGGGGGGATACAAAAGACATCACTTTTCAGGTGTTGGAGGTAGTGGAGAAACCTAAACGTGGTGGCAATTGGGATGGAGAAATCCTCAGGAGGGAATCAAAGTGGATTTATAGGATGGAATCCACTGGGAAGGAAGGTCTCAATGAGCAGTTGACTTATACTCCATTTTTGTAAGGAACTCCTTCACCTTGACTGAGTAACATGGACCTAGTTTTTGGTTCCCCTTTTACTACTTCATATATCTTACTATTGTTCCCATGTATCGGTGCAAATTCCCTGTGTGACCTATTAGCCCAGAAAGGGACCCATGGGTTGACAGTATCCGGTCCATATATAATGGACATTATATCACTACTATATGTCTTGTAGAACCTAGATAGAACTTTCCTCTGTAACAAAACGGATGAGATGGAGGGGATTATATATACATATATAAAAATCTACATAAAGCATTAGAAACGCTAGTCATCATAAGTGCTGTTTCTACCAGTATTGTATAGATATGTGAAGGTAGTGATGAGGAAGGAATCCACAGAGCTAGAAGATGTAGGAAGTGCCTTTCTATTTGCACCCTCTTCTGTGGAGCACTAAATCACTGCCATACTGAGTCTATCATACATATAGAATACTGTAGGTAGGTGAGAGCAATTGAGGTTGTTTCTGATAGTTCCCCTTAACTGGGATGTATGGGGTGTTATTTAATTATTTCTAACCTCATAAACACATATTGGAAGTAGCATCTTCTTCCTGGTGATATATACAACATCAGTTTGTAAGCTTGCAGAATTACATATGAAAAAGCAAGATGTGGCGATGTGGAACTATCTGCCCCTGTTTTTGCTCCCCTAAGCTCCATTTCCAGGGTGCACGGGATGTGTTAGGGACTATAATAGTCCCAGTACTTCCTGTTTGTGTCCTGGAGAGAGTGGGGGCTTGAGATGACGATTTTCCAGTGACTTCCGGTATTTGGAACGCATACCGGAAGTCACATGTGTGGCAGGTGGAACGCAAGCTCAAGATAGCTCCGCCTAGCGTGTCAAATGACGCACTTCCGGTCCGGGAGACGCGGAACCGGAAGTAGCGTGTAAAGCACGCAAACAGAGGTCACACACATGTATCCACCTCCCCTGATCACATAGGGGATATAAGGGAGCTTTAGGAAGCACTCGGTGACGCTGACACCAATGAGGAAGGAGGGAAGGCTATTACACTACCCTGCACAGCGCCCCCGGTGACTTGGATAAGGTGAACCAGTATCTGATAGCACAGTCTCTCCTGAGGAGGACCAGCAACATCAGCGGGCAGAAACGCGTCGAGAGAACGACTGGGACTGACAAATCAACCATATGTATCAGATAAGTGGAGTAATGATTCAAAATACCTGCCTGTGGGAATAACTAATCTATCTCGATTGTGATGTTAATCTCTGAACCCTGGTAACTAGTAAGTTGTATACCTTTGTCAGAGGGAGGCTTCTTCATATTGTCCGGTATGGGTATAGACGGTAAATATGTGATAACTATGGGAATATGACAAACAGCAGACCCAGCAGACATCAGACTTGACCCCTGTAATTGGCATCAAGTGGGTTTGTAGACACATTAGCCTGATGATATATACGGCATGTAGAGAGTTAACACACCGTTTATGATAGTTTTTGCTGAATGGCATAACTACATCTCCAGAACCATATAGAAGACACACCTCTGAACTTAATTCATACATACACAGGGAGGATGATGGGGGTTGACCCACATCTAAACTAGAGACACATCACAGATCCAGATAGTATCCAGCGGTGGAAGGTGCCATAGTGGAGTAACAGGGACACTAGGGTAAGCCACCGTGGAACGGGGACACCTGATACGTTACGTGTTGAAATCTCCGTAGTCAGGCAGGGGCAGTGGATAGGGTGAGTGTGGGATTATAGTCTCCTCCCTCCCCGACTGCTCGGTTTTACTAGATACAGGACATACACACACTACTGACTGTTTTTAATAATAATTAAATAAAATTTGTTATCTTAATGTGCACTCTTTGGAGATTTAATAATTTGTTTTGAGTCACACGTATCGATTTCTAGATATTATCAGCCGTCTCATCCCCGGGTAAGGCAATAACTGCAGCGTCCGGAAAGCGGTAAGGCAAGCCATGCAAAAGATGACCCCGGGAAATGATGTGGAGGCGTTCCTGGCAGTTTTCGAGAGGGTCGCAGAATGTGAGAAACTGCCGCCAGAGCAGTGGGCGGAGCTGTTAGCGCCATATTTAATGGGAGAGCCCCAAAAAGCTTACCTTGATCTCTGCACAGAGGACGCCGTGAACTACGGGTCTTGAAAGGTTAGATCCTGGCCCGACTGGGGGTTAATGCCTATGTAAGGGATCAACAGGTAAGCCAGTGGTCCTTTGAGGAAGGAAAACCTGTCCGGTCTCAGGCTTATGACTTGTTGCACCTGGTAAAGAAATGGCTGCAGCCAGAGACTCTGAGCCCCGCGCAAATGTTAGAGAGGGTGGTAGTCGACCGGTTTGTGTGCACTCTACCCGTCCCCATTCAATGGTGGGTGGGACAAGGAGACCCGAGTACCCTTGACCAATTAGTGTGTCTGGTGGAGTGACATGTGGTTACACAGGACTTGATCTGGGACACTGGAAGTTTACGTGCAGTCCATCGGTCTACATCCAGCAGGCCCATGGTAAAAGACCCCCAACCAGGTCCTGTGTTGGACTCCACCTCAAACCCAGTCAAGACCACGCTCCACGTTAAAGAGGGCCAAAAGCTCAAATTCCCAAAACGGCACCCTACAAAAGGATTTACCCCCACTATGAGGTGTTGGTGATGCTAAAGTCTGGGGCATGCGGGGACCCAGTGTCCACTTACCACGGAGCCCATGGACTGCGGGTCTGACTGCCGGGGATCAATGTATGCCCAGACTGTGTGTACGGCGGACATTGTTAATCCTGAGACTGAACCACATTTGTGCCCAATGCAGATTAATGGGTACCCGGCGACTGGCTTGTTGGATTCGGGGAGTTTGGTGACCCTCGTGCATGCATCCCTGGTCCCTGGGATATAACCCACCGGTCGTACAGTGGAGGTACTCTGTATCCATGGGAACCTCTAGGAATATCCTACAGAGGTGGTCACCTTCACCACCCCATGTGAACAGGTGCAAGACGAAGTGGGGGTGATTAAAACACTTCCCTATAATGTGATCCTGGGGAGGGATCTCCCTCTGTTCTGGACTGTAAGCAGGTGGCAATCTAATCCTCCTCAGGTAATGGACGGTACGGGCCCTGAGCCCGAAAATCCCGAGTCTGGGATACCTGCCGTAGTGGTCACCAATATAGGGACAGAGTGTAATCCTGACAGGTCTCCCCTAGAGGTATTGGCAGGAGAGCTCGAGGTGGTCAAGCCGATCCCAGAGTTAGAGGTGTCTCCGGACAATTTTGGGACTGGCCAACTTCAGGATCCTGCATTGGTACATGCCCGAAGTAGGGTGGTAGTGATTGATGGGGTGGCGCAAACGCCCAGCGCCGAGGTAAGGTATCCCCACTTTGCCCTCAAGCGAGATTTACTTTATCAGGTGGATAAAATACGAGGTGACATAGTGGAGCAGCTGTTAGTTCCACAACCATATTGCCGGCAGGCCCTAGAGTTGGCTAATAAACACTTAATGGACGGCCACCTGGGGGTTAAAAAAAAATGCAGGAGCAACTTTTGCAGCATTTTTTTTGGCCTGGGGTGGTCAGGGAGGTAAAAAGGTTTTGCGAATCCTGACCGGAATGTCAGCTAACATTTCTGCAGTCCTTTGGTACCGATGCCTATTATATTGATACCTTTTGCACGGATAGCCATGGATCTGGTAGGACCAATTGTAAAGTCTGCCCGGGGGCACCAACATATCCTGGTAATAGTCAATTACGCCACCCGTTACCCAGAGGCGATACCCCTCAGACATACTGCAGCTAAGCTTATTGCTCGGGAGTTGTTTGCCGTGTTCTGTCGGGTAGGTTTGCCCAAGGAGATCCTTATGGATCAGGGGACCCCATTCATGTCCAAGGTCACCAGGGAGCTGTACAAACTTCTCCAGATTAAGCAGCTGCATACGTCTGTGTACCACCCACAAACCGATGGTCTGGTGGAGTGGTTCAATAAAACCCTGAAAACTATGCTCAAAAGGGTAGTCTCCAAGGATTGGGAAGGACTAGGATATGTTGCTCCCTTATTTAATGTTCTCTATCCGTGAAGTGCTGCAATCGTCAACGGGATTTTCATAGATTTAATAGAGAATTGCAGTAGTCAAGGCGGGAATGGATTAGGGCCACGGTGAGGGTTTTTGTTGTTTCCATGGTGAGAAAGGGGTGGACTCTAGAGATATTCATATACATTATTTATTTATTTATATATATATTTCAAATACTGCACTAACTCAAAGGCCGCTTCACACGCTAGGATATCGTTAACGATATCCTTGAAACGTCACAGATTTGTGAATGTTCCAACGATATCGTTAGTGCGTCCTTGCGTGTAAACGAACGATGTAGGATGAAAAAATCGGAATTGTCATCACAAAAATGAGATCCTGACTTCAAATCTATCGTTCGTCATCCAATTAAGGAACTGTGAAGAAGCAACATCGTCAGTGTGACACCTTTTTGAACGATCTCATTCAAAATTCTTCTATTCCTGCCGCTTTGGGAAATCGTTCAAAGGATCTTCTCAAAATCGCTGGCGCGTTGCCAAATGCAAGATCGTTAACGATATCCTTGCATGTGACAACGCACCAACGAAGGATCGCTGTCACGTGACATAGGGAACGATATCGTTCACCTATATCCTTGTGTGTGAAGCGGCCATTAGAGTACCTTTTTGCTACATTTTTGCTAAATAAAGTTGTAGAGACATGAGGGTCAGTGGGTGCTCTTGTTCGCTGGTGTTTAGAAAGAATGCATGGACTAAGGCTCATTCCACTGAATGCCCAAACTCCTGGCAGAACACTACTCAAACAAGACAGGGTGAGGAAACCACACATTGGTAAGACTTTATTGGATCACAAAAAATCAAAGGCAGGTGACTCTCCCCAGTGGGGAGCGTGGGGTACTCAGCCCTCCCGATGTCGTGGGCTGTGGGATGTCATGGTGGCATGACCCGGTCCGTTATTCCCTTGTCGGGCGATCAGTTAAAAAGTGGAGATTGAAAAAGGGATGAAAATAAAAATAAAAATAAAACCAAGAGTTTGTGTCATGACGCCACCTGTGGAGGGCGGCCGATACCGCCGCTGATGCAGTCGGGACCTCTGGGGATGATGGGAGTAGCAGCTGTGATGATTTAGCGGGTCCCCAGGGTAATCGAATAATCTATAGAGGTGATAGGTTCATTGGGGGTGCAGGACTTAGTGTACGAAATAACCTACAGACACAGGGGTCTCCTTTACCTTTACTGAAGTAAGTAGCAGGTTCATTCAGGGCACTGTCCACAAGTGGTGTTAGGGGTCCGGAGCCTGGAAGCAAGTCGAGGTTTTCCACAACTGGCGAGTTCTGAGGCCTCCCTACTGCGCTGCTCTCGGTGGGCCCTGGCTGCTTGAAGCTATTCTCCTCTTTCCTTCTGTCCTGGCCTGTATGACAGGCCGCTTGAGCCCTTTTTACATTACTCTCTTCTTACTGCGTTTCTCTGAGCTCTTTTGGTGGGCGAGTGACTTGGAATCACCCGCCCTCCGGTGTTGGTTCCTAGGCCTAAAGTCCCTTGTGACCTCGGACTCTGGTGTCCATCCTGCGCTCAGTGCTGGGGCGAGCTGGCACTGGCTCCACTCTCCACACCTACTCCTCCATTTCCTCAGATCCTCACCTACGGGTCACTCACACTGGCTAGTCAGTTTCCTCGGATAAGCCTGGCAAGGCTTCCATCCGCAGGATGTCTTCTACAGTCCTCCTAGGAAATGAACTGCCTAACCCCACCCCAGACCAGAATTTATAGGGGACTTCCGCTGAACACAGGTTTCAGAGCTTCCTTTTCTGGCCTCGAGTTGGGAAGGTGTTGTGTGTGTGTTTCACCTGATGTGGGTACTTTCCCTTGCTTCCAAGCATTGCAGTGTTGTGGCAGACCCTGGGGCGCCACACATGTAATACATTTCGAGCAACAACACAAGATGGAAGAAGCAACAGAGTCTCACCTTTCTGCTGGCTCACCAGGGAGTAGAATCTTCATGACTTCAGGGCTTTCAGGGCCAACTACCATAGTCCAGCAGCATTCTACTTTTGGCAGGCACCCACTAAGAAGGAATAGCGGCAAGCTGGGGAAGCTAACCGAGCACAGCAATGTATGTAGCCAGGTGACCAAGGTGTCCCAACCTGGCAGTGAAGCAGTCTATGATCTTCCAGCTGAATTCTTGGATCCTAGGCTGAATTCTTGGAGAAAATGATCCAATTCTGTGATCCTCCAGTTGGAACTGTAGCTTCTATTCTGAGGGCATATAGAGTATGAAGACTATGGGGACTGGAGCAAGTCCTTTTTATACCCCAACCCTTCACCTCAGGTTATTGTGGTCTTACAGGATTGATGGGATTAGGCTGTTCTCCCATTGGTTGACAATTCAATCCAACTGCCTCATTTTCTTCTGAATATTGTAGTCAGAAGGGCTGAGGCGATCCACATTTAAGACAATTAGGCTCTGATCAGTCTGGCAAGTAACAATGACTCCTCAGAGTCCTCATGAGTTAAAAAAGCAAAAGAACTATGTCTGGTCTAATTAAGAAAAGTTAACCCCCAACACAAGTGGTCAAATGCTGTGTCCTCCCAAAGGGTTTTGCAATATTTGTCATATTTAAATGTACTTTATTCATTTTAGGTATACTGTAAATGTATAGTTTGTAAGGATGCGGTTAATAAATGTGTAATCGGAGATGAATTCACAATTTACTTTTCTAAAGTCATCAAACTATGCAAATAAGTATTGAGTACAAAATATACATGGACACATTTGTTTGCCACTGTATACAGTTAAAAGGTATGTTGAGTTGGTTAAATGAAAATATATATTGTAAGGCATCATGAGGTCAACAAAAAAAAATCAATGAATAGAAACATGTGTATATAACTATATGGTTAAATAAAGATCAAAATATGATATACTGATTACATTCATGTTTTATGTAGTCATGGGGCCAGATTCCTTATTTCAGTTTTTTCAAGTTGCTTTCCTTTTTTGTATAGTGATATTTGTTGCCTTTGTTTTTTCATTCTTCAAAAGGAGAATGCTATTGTTGAATTTTGTGCAATACAAATACTATTTACTTCCTACTTTAATCGTTTTTGTGACTTTTTAGTGCAAAAAGTAGTAATATCAGTTAAAATGTGTAAAATAGGTTAAAATTAATGTTCACATAAAATTGACCCAAGAGAGGATGTGAAAATATCAGTGCAAAAATCTTGTGACTTTTTAAAAGCAGCAATTGATGTATCAGAAAAAAAACATCTGAAACCGCAAACCCTGATCACAATGACCAATATTAGGGTGCTTTCACATCTGCGTTTTTCGTAATTCGCGGCAGATGCGGTGAAAAAACCGCATCTGCCGCGTTTACCGCATAACCGTTCCACTTGCGGCGCGGTTGCGGTTTTTTCTATGCAATGTATAGGGGGACTTGCGGCAGATGCGGCAAGTGCGGTTTTGCACTTGCGGCAGGTGCGGCCGCGAAAAAAAACGCAGTAAGCCGCGGTTTTTTTCGCGGCCGCACCTGCCGCAAGTGCAAAACCGCACTTGCCGCATCTGCCGCAAGTCCCCCTATACATTGCATAGAAAAAACCGCAACCGCGCCGCAAGTGGAACGGTTATGCGGTAAACGCGGCAGATGCGGTTTTTTCACCGCATCTGCCGTGAATTACGAAAAACGCAGATGTGAAAGCACCCTTAAATGACAAAAAAATACAGGGGTGTGTCGCTAACCATGAAAGACTAAGGATGTGAAGCTCAGAGCTATAGGACCAATAAACTTTAAAAACCCCTCCATTTATACCCCATCATCGAAAAGACCACCGGAAGAGAAAATTGCAATCCGCCTATCTCAGCAGTGGAACATTGCAGAGCTCCTTTCCAGATCTGACTGCACAGGATGGTATGAGTTTGCAGCGGAGCGGAGCTCTGACCACCAGGACAGAAGCAATTCAGAGGATCTGAGATGCCAGTGACAGGTCCCAGAAGATGCACACTGACAGCAGACTGCAGCGAGAGGATTCTCCAAACACACAGGTCTCTCAGCTGAACATACAAGGAGAAAAGACAGCGTCATTCCAAGATGGCAGCCCCTCATGCTGTCAGAGGTCTCGCAGCATCCCAACTCCTCTTCCTGCATGCAGGTTACTGATACTCAACCTGACAGGTAATGTAAGCGCAGAACATGCTCTGCACATCGGGGAGATGAATAATTGACAATCCGATACCATTTTGGCATCCACAATAGAGGCAAATGAGACCCCTCATATGTCAGAAAGAGAGACCTTGAAGCAGCAAACTCAGGAGCCTCTCCCTTTGCATCAAGGGGCCCTAATCAGGTACATGTGCCACAGCTCTAACCCCTTGGAACCGAAACCACAACTTTTACCAGGTCCATTTAGTGCCGGAGGGGTGGGATTGGAATTAGGCATCCCCTAATATCACAGAATCTTGAAATAGCCTGTGTGGAATGAACCTTTACTTCTGTTACAACAGGACTCCATGCCAGGGGGGGGTCGATGGGTTCTTCCTGAGCTACCTCACCTCGTCATCCTCCCATCTCCCCTGGGACAGAGAGAGATGGAATACCACTGTAAGAGAGTAAACTAATAAGCCGCTAAAACCAAGCAGACTGCCATTTTGTAGTGGCCCAGGAAAGTGAAAAAGTCTCTGGTTGCCATGGTGACTGCTCTGTGTCTAGGAAAGTGAAAGCACAATCTCTGGTTGCCTTGGTGACAGCTCTGTCAGTTGCTCCTGTTGTTGTTGATCGCTGACTGCGGTGGCCATTACTAGTGTAAGGATTACAGCAGAGCCAGTGCAAGCTATATGGGCCTTTAAAGTTGTCTGCAAGCCCTGTTGTGTGGACTAAAGACTTTATCTTGAACTGAGAAAGTGTCCAGCATCCGAGGAGGCTGAGGAGATGTTCCCCCTGATGGAGCGAGTGATTGGCATCCAAGAAGGCCGTGAGTGACTGCGAAAGGAGAGCCGGCGTCCGGTGCCATACACATTGGGAGGATCCTGACAAGGAGGCTGAGGAGATGTTCCCCCTGATGGAGCGAGTGATTGGCGTCCAAGAAGGCCGTGAGTGACTGCGAAAGGAGAGCCGGCGTCCAGTGCCATCCACATTGGGAGGATCCTGACAAGGTCCTGACAAGCCCTGGAAAAGAGTGCTCCACAGATTGCACCCCAAGCTTACAGAATTAAAGTACTGGACCTGTGAATCTGGCATTGGCTGGTAAGCTGCCAAATTTTGCTGTTTTTTAACAATACGTTTTTTTGGCGCCAAAGGTTTTTCTTTTTTTTTTCTGCTGCCAGCCCACGTGGAATATACACCGGTGTAAAGCTACATTTGAGGTTGATGGTACCATAGTTTTGAGATACCCGGGTATCCCTGTGCTAAGTGTATAGCCAGCATTGATATAGTGTATTGTATTGTTATTAGCTGTGATAAGTTATACTCAGTGTGCCATCTCAGAGGTCCCATCAGACCGCCCACAGTTGATGTACATAGCCTTTAGTTAAGTTAAATCTTTGATAAGTCTAACGTGTAGGTAAATTTGCTCCTGGTTCTGAGTGTGATTTACATACCCTGGGAACTCTGAGATCGGTGCATTGATGTCGGCTAACGCTGAGGTGTTTAAACTGTTATTGGTAATATTTTAAGGGGATTTTGAGATTTTTACATTCCATACTGAACCATACTTTGATCCCCATATCAGTAAAAATACTGTTGTTTATTTCTGCCTCTGTCTCAGTCTGTGACTCACTGGATCTTAATAGGACCTCCGGTCATTACACCACTACTATAAGGTCCTTGGGCATACAAGATCCAAAATTGATGTCCTGGAAAGAAATGTGTCTTCTCAGTTCCCACACAGTTCCATAGATTTCTGTATCACCACACTCAGAGAACAAAGGGGGTTCAGTGGCACTGCTACCCCTACTCAAGTATCTCCTGACGGATGCAGTTCTGCTACTTTGGCAGACCTAAGTCTACTGTTGCAATCTATTCCTTCCAAGCAAGACATCTCCACCCTGGCTACTCAGATAGTAGCAGAATGCAAGAATGAATTTGCAGTTTCATTCCAAACTTTCCATTTTCAACAAGAAAGTGGACAGTCTATCCCAAGAACAAAAATCGTTCAACTCCACTATAACAGAGCTGAAGGAAATTGTGTTCCAGCACTCAACCCAAAACCAAGAGCTACAACAATGTCTAGATGACTTAGTAAACAGAAACAGATGAAGCAATTTGTAAGTCTGCGGGCTCCCAGAATCCATCAAAACCTCAGACATTACTGTAGTCCTAACCATCATTTTCAATGGCCTCATAGGCCTCTCCCTGGGGGCACATATCGAACTGGGTAGAGCTCACAGGGCATTGCACCCTTTTGACACAAATGATAAACAGCCTAGAGATATCATTTGCCGGATCCACTTTTTTGCATTAAAAGAGGATACGAACCTCACATATAATGGTCATGCCACCAGAATAATACCAGACCTTTCACCCTGACACAAGAGTCCACACTCTAACTACTGTTAGATCTCCTACAAGAAAAAGGGATACCTTTTGCTGGGGATTCCCCTGTTTGTTAGCGGTCAGAAAAGGCACAACTATATTTATCCTGAGATCACCTGAGGACCTGCTGGCTTTCCTAGATGGTCTGGAACTCCCAAAAATGACACTACCTAACAGGTTAACCATTAAACCTGGCACTCTGTTTCCAAGACAACAACATCTTAGTTTTTAATGTCCCATTTACTAAGGACTTACTTTATTGCTTGCTTGACCTCCCCCCTAAAATGCTATAGCGTTTGTCTTGCCCCTCAGGGTTAAGCAATCTCCTCTTCACAAATTGTGTTGATTTAGATTTTGACTCAGAAAATAATTCTTTGCTAGTGCACTGTTATTTTGTTTCTCTTCCTCTCTGCTTAAAGGGATCCTGTCACCTCCAGAACACCTCCTAAGCTACCAAAACATGTCCCTGCAGCATCACTAATCTCACAGTTCTTTTGTCTCCTAAAAGCATCCTGTGAAAGTGCATAAAAATGTTTTAATACTTACTCATTAGTGATTATAATTAGCAGGAGTTATATTCTTTAGCTCTTAGGGCGTGTTGTTTTGCAGTTCCAGGATCCAGCCCCTCTCTGTCTGTGTTCCTCTGCTTGTGCAGGCATTGCCCTCCCCCCTCTCTATCACTCACAGCCAACTAGACTATATACTACTACAATACAGTGCGCAACCCTTGCTCTCTTCAACTAGTATTGGTAATATCCTCTGGTCAAACCATGCCCCAGACTACTGGACACTGAAAGTGCTCACACTTTCTATAACATAGTGGTATTGATAGCTGAATGAGACTCTTCTGTTGGATTAGACAAGTGTGGTGAATGTAAAATCGACTAACCCCATTTTTTTTTCATACCACGTTGCTGATAACACAGACCCATGTTTCAAGTAAAAGCCTCTTAAATGCCTCTTCAGAGGAGTCATAATTAAAAACGGTTCAAGAGTTAAAAAAAAAAAAGCCCAAACACTTTGAGCAGCATTCCAAACGTTCACCAAATTAGCATAGGCACACAAACATGCACTCTCCACAGAAACTCTCCAAAATCTGTTGAAGGCCAGAATAGAGGATAAGGACCCTTAAGATGAGCTTCCTTCAGCTGGGCTGTAGTAGATTTTATGAGTTTGGGAATAAACCTGGCAGAATGCTGGTCAGGGCCCTAAAAACAAAGCCCTACAAAATCATATTCCCTGTATTAAAAACACCAGAGATGTTCTAATAAACACTATGCCATAAATTATTGAAGTGTTTAGATCCTATTTCTCAAAATTATACAACCTACCTAAACCTAGGGAAACTCACAATAACATATCTTCCCCCTTCAAAGCCTTTCTACCCGGAAGTAATTAATAATCTAGAGTCACCATCCACCTTTCAGGAACTACTAGATACAACTAGTGAGTTACCCAGCAATAAAAGCCCTGATGGTTTTTCTGCTCAATTGTATAAAGCCTTCCCAAAAAATTGACCCCAATAATGCTACAGGCTTTCAACAATATATGAGAACATTCACAGTTCTTTCACACATCGCAATTATTCCTAAAACTGGAAACGACCCCAACTCTTGGGCGAGCTATAAGCCAATTTCTCTACTGAATGTAGATTTAAAGGTATGTAAAATTACTACAATTACTACAGTAGAGAATTAGTCCTATACCTCCTCACCTTGATTCACACCGACCAAGTGGGTTTTGTCCCAGGTAGGGAAGCCAGAGACAACACCCATAAAACATAAATATTATCAATTATGCACAATTCAACAAAATCCCCCAATGATCCTGTCATTGGATGCTGAGAAAGCCTTTGGCAAGATCTCCTGGTCTGCTCTATCTCAGACTTTGAAACACATCGGACTGACCCAGTGTTAACTTCTACAATTCTAGTCCTTCATCACTCCCCTGCATGTAGATTAAAAATTAATGGCATAATCTTTAACGCCTTTTCCATCGGTAATCGGAATCGTCAGGAGTGTCCATTGTCCCCCTTTCTATGCATAATAATAATGGAATATCTCTTACATGTTAGGTCGTGGGAATCTTAACTGCATAAATCTTTCTCCCAGTAACAATGGGACAAATGTTTCCTTCTTTCCTATAAATCAATTATCGCCACTAAAGCTTTAAAATTGTCTCCAGATGGTATCGGGTTGCCAAAGGCCTACATAGATGTTATCCGGAGGTTCTGGACTTGTGCTGGAGATGCAGTGGGAATGTGAGAGTGATGACTCATCCGGTGATCCTGCCCGACCTTACGTGCGTTTTGGGAAGGAGTGCTTAAGGTAATTAAGGTCATCGCTGATGTTTCAATGCCAGCCTCACTAGAGACAACCCTGCTATTAATGTTTCCAATGACCAAATCAGTTTTCAAAAAATCCCTTCTAAGGCATCTCCTACAAGTGGCAAAGTCAATTATCCACAAATGAAAATTGATATAAATTAGCCTTTTCAGTTTCATACCAAAGTAAGGGAACTCATAGAATGTGGCACAACAGAAGAGGTACACCAGGGAAGATGTAAAGAAAAACTTTGGTGATAGGGAGAGGGGTCTCTACCTAACTCACCTGTAGCAGATCCCTGTACTTCCTAGAGGCCCTAGATGGGTCTTTCCTATCATTACCCCTGTGTGCGATCACGTTCCTATGTCTTTGCTGACCCTGAACTTGTCCTGACTAATGAGCAATCCAGCAAGACACCAGTCTTACTACACATATAAAGACAACAGGAGGAACTGGAGACAAACAAGGGGGACAGATACAACAAAAGAACTTCAATTTTTCTCCAGAGAGACACTCCACTGCATCCACTGAAAAGATAGCCACAGCTTTCGCCACAGACAACTCATTCATAGGTCAGCATAGAATAAACTATAGCTTCATAGGAGATAATGAGTAATGAGTGTGTCTACATTGCAGAAGGGAGTGACAGCGGCTGAGATTTCAACTACATGTTAATCACAGCAGGATAGAAAAGAAACCTTAATCCCTTCAGAAATGAATCGAATTAAATAAACTTCTCATCAGGTAAAACAACAAGTAGGCACTAAAGTGGATCTATGATCAACTAAAGTCTGTGACCTTCTTATCCCAGATCCCCCAGAGGTCTCTTCAGGATGTGACACACTTGTGACATTCAGAGGCTGAAAATCTTTAGTTTGTTAGTGATGGGACTTCTGAGTTTGTATGTTTTTTATGTAACACCTCGTTATCATTCAGATACCTAAAAATAGTCCTTACATTTAAGGTTATGGTCTTACATTGGCATTCCTCCAGTTAGATCATGAATGACTTTAACCTTTGTTCTGTAATCACTATCTACTTGAAGTTAACGTTTATACAAGCCAAAAATGACATACTAAGGCCCCAGATGCAAAGGTTACTATGATTAGTAGACTGTGTCACAGACATAAAAATGTGTTGTTATTATTGGCCATTATATATTAATATTGTTAGAACAAATAAGCTAGTTATTAAGACATATCCTTAGTGAACATGACCATAACCTAAAGAAGTCTCCATAGATCAATGCCAATAGAAGAGGTGCCAAGGGTACCTATTAATCTTGGTAAGTATTAACCCAATCTATGTTAACATTGGTTTATTGTCTATTCTGGCTGCTCATAGCTATTGAATTACCATATATTGTGTTTAAAGGTAACCTATGTAAAACTGATTAACGTAATTTATGTAATGGATAGTTTGCAGTCCCAATATGCCATGAACTATGGATGTAATGGTTCTCATGGAAATCAATGACAGGATAAATAGTAAGCATTTTAAAAGGGTTATCCAGGACTTTTATTATTTTTGTGTATGGGGCTAAGAACTAACAGCCCAGTAGTTCCTAACAACCTGCCTGTCCTCTACGGGAATGATCTGTGCTCATCAATAGAGCGCCTCTTCTTCTTCCAATGTGCTCTGTTAAAGGGGCATCACTGCAGACATCAAGCTAATTGACAGCCAGCTACTCACAGTCAGACCTGGCCATGAGAGATGTTTTCTTAGAACCAGTAGTTGTACTTATGAATGGCACCACTCAGTTTAACATATAATATACTAAGAAACAAGACTAAAATTCCAAGTGAGGTGCAAAGATAAAAAAAAGCAATTTGGTTGTTCTTTGTTGGGTTTCAGCAGCAAAAATGACCTCGCAACAAGATTATTAAGGGCAGTACAATTAGGTCAATACGTAGTGTGGGGCACAGCCGGCATGGTCCCATGGACGGGGTGCATCACATGGGTTATCGGCTTAGGAACCTGTTCACATGAGCCGGTTTTCCTGTATGTGAGTGATGTGGTCCTTTCCGGTACACAGTGTGTTAATAGCGGAAGAAATCATGAGACCAATGAGCAGCTGAGAGAGCAATGTGTGTACTGATTGCATAGCAGCCCAGGTGGGTGTGTCAGTGTGGATGTGGCAGCTACGATAAGAGCTAGCCCAGGTGTTTTGTGTGAGACACAACATAGAACACAGAGACCAGACTAGAGATGACTGGAGATGAGAGCAGTCCAGAGCTCTGTGGTGTGAAGACGTGCAGAGGCGATCCGTCCCGTTGGGATGAGAGGGGTGCCGGCTTATCTCCATGTGGGAGGCACCTGACCCTCTGTTGCTTGTGTGCGAACCGGTGGCCAGGAACAGGGCATTATGGCTTCTAGCGTGGGGAAACCGTGGCTGAACCAAGTGGACGCTGGTCTGAATGTGGGGCGAAACACATCCGGTAAGAAGCCCTTGGGGATGCATGGTGTACCCATGACTCCTGTTGCTAGACCCGGATCTGTGCCCGGTAACACAGCAGTTCTCGTATGCTAGAGTGAACTGTGTACCATGTGTGAATCATGCCAAGTGGGCATAGCCGCTGTTGGGTCCGACTAGACAGTCGGTAAAGGACCCGTAGAAGTATATGATGTCTTATGTAAAAGTGCCATGAGAGATGATGGCCTATGTAAAAGGGCCATGCATGATGTCTGTGGGAGAGCCCCAGCAAGTGTGTGAACCTGTGGCCAGATGCAGGGGTTAGGAGGGCTCCTAGAGTGGGGAACCAAGGCTGATCCTGGAGGGTTCGACTCAGACGTAGGGTACAGCCGTCGACCTGGAGACCTGCCTGAGTATGGAGGTTTGGTGGCGGCTGGTGGCCCGAACCGTGGTGAGGAGGCCTTGGTGACGCATGGTTTACCCGGGTACTAAGGTTGGCTAATCCCTGTTATGGTCTCAGATGAGCCACAGTCCATGGATGTAGTACGATGGTCTGTGATCGTGTGTGAGGGTGTATGTGATCCATGGATGTGTTATGATGGATCACATGCGGTGTATAAGTGCCCGGTCAGGCTGGAGCCTGTACTATGCATCCCGAGATACTCGTGTACTCGGCCCGAGTACCGAGCCCAATGTTATCCTATGGGAGACACGAGTATTTTTATGAAATGACTGCCGGCAGCATGGAAAAACCCTAAAAATGTCATAAAAGACTCAGAAGAGTGCTGAAATGACATGGCAACACCATGGGGAAGACCCCTGGAAGCATTTCTCACTCAAAAGTCACAGCTGTGAACAATCTTGTCCGAGTTTCACGCCAATTTTACGGAGTCACCAGAAAACCTTCCAAAATGATACCAAAATGAATATTTAGGGTGGAAATGTTAAGGGCACATACCCAATAGTGAGATACAGCTGGTGTATGTTACTTTTTGTGATTACATGAAACATTTTACGTGAAAACATTGTGCGGCACTCCGATGTCCCTGAGAAGAGACGTACATGAAGCCCTGTCTTGAAATAATGTGCCCATTTTGAGGAACTGGGTCTATTGTAGTATTTTCCTTTGCCAGGGCAGTCCAAAATTTGGAGGTTCACCAATGCCCCTGGATAGAGATGTGCATGAGGGCCTGTAAACCTGAAGTGGGTGTATAGTAGTATAGCCCTTTGGCCAGGGCAGCCAAAAATTGGGAGGTTCAACAATGACCCATGCATACAGACATGTAGTAAGGCCTGTAACCCTCAAGTGGGTGTATTGTAGTATTGCCCTTTGGCAGGGCAGCCAAAAATTGGGAGGTTCAACAATGACCCTGGATACAGACATGCAGGAGGGCCTGTAAACCTGAAGTGGGTGTATTGTAGTATTGCCCTTTGGCAGGGCAGCCAAAAATTGGGAGGTTCAACAATGACCCATGCATACAGACATGTAGTAGGGCCTGTAACTCTCAAGTGGGTGTATTGCAGTATTGCCCTTTGGCAGGGCAGCCAAAAATTTGGAGGTTCAACAATGACCCTGGATACAGACATGCAGGAGGGACTGTAAACCTGAAGTGGGTGTATAGTAGTATAGCCCTTTGGCCAGGGTAGCCAAAAATTGGAGGTTCAACAATGACCCATGCATACAGACATGTAGTAGGGCCTGTAACCCTCAAGTGGGTGTATTGTAGTATTGCCCTTTGGCAGGGCAGCCAAAAATTGGGAGGTTCAACAATGACCCTGGATACAGACATGCAGGAGGGACTGTAAACCTGAAGTGGGTTTATAGTAGTATATAGCCCTTTGGCCAGGGCAGCCAAAAATTGGGAGGTTCAACAATGACCCATGCATACAGACATGTAGTAGGGCCTGTAACCCTCAAGTGGGTGTATTGTAGTATTGCCTTTTGGCAGGGCAGCCAAAAATTGTGAGGTTCAACAATGACCCTGGATACAGACATGCAGGAGGGCATGTAAACCTGAAGTGGGTGTATTGTAGTATTGCCCTTTGGCAGGGCAGCCAAAAATTGGGAGGCTCCACACTGTCCCTGGATAGAGACGTGCAGGACGGCCTCAAAACATTTTTCCCATTGAAAAGGAGCGGGTCTCCTGTCGTTGTAATGCCTGTGACAACACGCCTGTGGTTCGCCTTTGCTGGGATCAAAGGGCACGTTGATCTTGTGTCATTTAGTCCAAACACAGCAATTTGGATGCAACTGGCACTGGGCCAGGTTTATTGTGGTGAAAGCCAACAAAAGAAAACAAAACAGCAAAATAAAATCCTCGCCTGTCCGGCTCTAACTAAACAGAATTCACCCTCACTACAGGCTGAAGGGCTTCTCCCTTCCAGCCTAAACATACAACCAAACAGCAATGGCTTCACTCACGTGCTTCTCCTCACACAGACAGGCTGTCTGTGCTCCCAGGCTGAGAGAGAGCTCCGCCCGTCTCCCAGACTCCTTTTACAGACCCAAACCGCCTCCCATTACTTCATTACCAGCCAGGTGATACAACCCATGTCAGGTTGCATAGGACAGATACCTGGGTGAGATATACCTGCCCTCCTCCACTAACCCCACATGAGTCTCACATATCCCCCCCCTCTGCTCAGACCACTCCGGCTGAGCAGCGGTACCCACAAAACAGTGCACCCTAGACAGGGCATCAGCATTTCCCATCCGCGCCCCCGGGCGATGTTCCACCGTAAAATTGTAGGCCTGCAAGGCCAGGAACCACCGAGTCACCCGGCTGTTCCGCTCCCTATTCAAGTGCATCCACTTGAGAGGGGCATGGTCCGTAATCAGCCGGAACTTCCGTCCCCCCAAGTAATATTTGAGGGACTCGAGAGCCCACCTAATGGCCAGGCATTCTTTCTCCACGATGGCATACCGTTGCTCATGTTTGTTTAGCTTACGACTGAGATAAAGGACCGGATGTTCCTCCCCGTCCCTTAGTTGCGACAATACCGCCCCGATACCAGTGTCGGAAGCATCCGTTTGGACCACGAACTCGCTTTGGAAGTCAGGAGTCACAAGCACTGGTTGAGAACAGAGGGCCCGTTTCAGGTTGCGGAAGGCCTCCTCCGCTGCCGGGGTCCATTGGACCATGACAGAGTCTTTCCCTTTTGTAAGATCCGTCAGGGGAACAGCGATGGCTGCAAAATTGGGAATGAACCGTCGATAATAGCCAGCAATCCCCAAAAAAGCTCTCACCTGCTTCTTATTGATTGGTTGCGGCCAGTTCTGGATGGCCTGTATTTTGTCAGTCTGGGGCTTAACGATCCCTCTCCCAATCACGTAACCCAAATACCGGGCTTCTTCCAGCCCGATATGACACTTTTTTGGGTTGGCCGTTAGCCCTGCCTCCCGCAGGTCCTCGATCACGGCCTGTACTTTCCGGAGGTGGGTTTCCCACTCCGGGCTGTATATGACAATGTCGTCCAAATAGGCCGAAGCATACTGCCTATGTGGCCGCAGGATTCGGTCCATTAGTCTCTGAAATGTCGCAGGTGCCCCATGAAGCCCAAACGGCATATGCACATATTGGTATAAACCGTCCGGTGTAGAAAACGCAGTTTTCTCTTTGGCTGCCTCCGTCAGGGGTATCTGCCAATACCCCTTCGTCAAGTCTAAGGTTGTGATATACCGGGCCTTTCCCAGCCGGTCTATCAATTCGTCAACCCGTGGCATAGGGTAGGCATCGAACTTAGAGACTGCATTCAGCTTCCTAAAATCGTTGCAGAATCGAATGGTGCCGTCGGGTTTAGGGATTAACACAATCGGGCTCGACCAGGCACTATGCGATTCCTCAATCACCCCTAACTCCAACATCGACTTCACTTCTCGGGAGACGGCGTCACGCCGAGCTTCTGGGATTCTGTAGGGTTTCACCTGTACGGTGACGCCGGGCTCGGTTACAATATCGTGGTTGATGAGCGTGGTCTGCCCAGGTTTCTCGGAAAAAAACTTTTGGTTGTTTACGAGAAACCGCTTGACGTCTGTCTTCTGCCGCTCTGACAGAGTCTCCGCAATCCGGACTTCCGGTATGGTCCGCGTGCGGATCGGAAGGGCCAGACCCGCTGATAGAGCCGGACGGTCCTTCCAGGGTTTTATCAGATTCACATGATAAATCTGCTCCGGTTTCCTTTTACCCGCCTGATGCACTTTATAGTTTACTTCACCTACCCGTTCCATGATTTCAAAGGGGCCTTGCCACCTTGCCAGGAACTTGCTTTCCACGGTGGGGACCAGGATTAACACCCTATCCCCCGGGGCAAAAGTGCGAACCTTGGCTCCCCTGTCATAGGTCCGTTTCTGGGCCTCTTGAGCCTGCATCATGTGCTCTTTCACAATGGGCATAACGGCCGCAATACGGTCCTGCATTTGGGTTACATGGTCTATCACACTTTTGAAGGGGGTAACCTGTCCCTCCCAGGTTTCTTTCGCGACGTCCAACAGACCCCGGGGACGTCGGGCATACAGAAGCTCGAAAGGAGAGAACCCGGTGGAAGACTGGGGTACCTCCCGGATGGCAAAAAGCAAATACGGGAGTAAGTAGTCCCAGTTCGTCCCATCTTTCTCTATCGCCCTTCGGAGCATCTGCTTCAAGGTTTTGTTGAACCTCTCAACGAGCCCGTCTGTTTGGGGGTGATACACAGAGGTGCGTAACTGTGTTATCCGTAACAGCCGGCAGAGCTCTTTCATTACCCTCGACATAAAAGGGGTCCCCTGGTCTGTGAGTATTTGTTTCGGGATACCAACCCGGCTAAACACATGGACCAGCTCCTTGGCAATGGTCTTGGTGGCCGTGTTACGCAAAGAGATGGCCTCGGGGTAACGAGTGGCATAGTCCAAGATGACAAGGATGTGCTGGTGTCCACGTGCAGACCTGGGGAGGGGCCCAACCAAATCCATCCCGATCCTCTCAAACGGGATCTCAATGATAGGTAGGGGTACCAAGGGGCTACATAGATGAGGCCTGGGCGCCGAGATCTGGCATTCAGGACATGACTCGCAATACCTGCGAATATCGTGATGCATGCCGGGCCAAACAAAACAATGTAATATCCTTTCAGTGGTTTTTTGGACCCCCAGGTGACCCCCCATCACGTGGGTGTGTGCCAGGTCCAGCACTTTCCGCCTGTAGGATTGCGGCACGACCAATCGTTGTACCGTGTCGTCCCCCTTTTTCTCTATCTGATAGAGAAAGTCATTCTCCAGGGCCATGTGAGGGTAAGCCAGCCTAGTATCAGCCTCCACCTGTACCCCGTTTATCGTCTTTACATTTTTCCTAGCCTGCAACAGGGTTGGATCCCTTAGTTGCTCGCTTTGGAAGTCATCTTTCAGGACTTCCAAATCCAGCAAACCGGAAGGTGGTCGACTGTCCACCCCCGCTCCGGCCCTGGGTTCCTCGGAATCGCCAGCCATGACTGAAAACGGGAACTGCAGGACATCTTCCCGGGATTCCCCCCCAGCCTCCTCCTGGGGATCATCCTCCAGCGGCTCCGGCCCCCCTGGAGGCATCGGAACCGGGTCACCGGGGCCTCCAGCCCGGGGTACCAACTGGTTTTCCCACAACTGCCAGAAGTGGGGAAAATCTCTTCCTAGAATAACATCATGCAGTAAGGCTGGGACTAGTCCCACCTTATGGTGCACAGTCCCGTAAAGCGTAGTAATGCAGGAGACAGTCGTGAGGTACGAGCATGTGTCTCCATGCACGCACGTCACCGAAAATCTGTCTGACGGACCAGTCGGGACTGACACCAGACTGGCCTTGACTAGAGTTACCACACTCCCTGAGTCCAACAGCGCCACAACATTCTTGCCATCAACAGTCAGGTCACACAGGTGTTTTTCGATATCGCCTGAACCAGCAGCAGCACACACTACCCTAGCAACCATAGTCACACGTTTTTCAAAGTCCGTGACCTCGCACTGCATGGGTTCAGTGGTTAACGGACAGTTCGCAGCAATGTGACCCGCTTCCTGGCAGCGAAAACACCTTACGGGCCCCTTGCTTAGTCCATAGTTCGGCCCCTTCGGCCTCACGACACCAAAAGTTCCGTTCTCCTCCGCCACTGTCTTAGAATACCTTCCCCCTCCCCTAGTCCCGGATACAGTCTTACCCGACCCCCGGGGAGAGGGGGAAGAGGGAGGATGTGCCGCATCATCCAGGAGACCTTCCGCCACAGAATAACGTTCCACGAGATCCACCAGTTGATCGGCGGTCGTAGGATTTCCATGACTTACCCACTTCCTCAGGGCTGGCGGTAGAGCTCTTAGGTATTTGTCCAGGACAACCCTTTGGATTATCTCTGGCGCCGACAGCACCTCGGGTTGTAGCCATTTTTTTGTCAGGTGAACCAGGTCGAACATCTGGGACCGTGGAGGTTTATCGGGATGATAAGTCCATTGATGCACTCTCTGTGCTCGTACCGCCGTCGTCACTCCCAGCCGGGCCAGGATCTCCGCTTTTAGTTTGTCGAAATCCTGCGCGGCCTCGGGCTCCAGGTCGAAGTAAGCCTTTTGGGCCTCCCCTGCCAGAAACGGAGCAAGCAAGCCGGCCCACCGTGCCTTCGGCCACTTCTCCCGCTCGGCTGTCCGCTCGAACGTAGTCAGGTAGGCTTCCACGTCATCGTCCGCAGTCAGTTTCTGCCAGTACCGACTCACATGAATCACCCTCTGCTCAGCTTCCGGATTCAGCTCCGGTGCGGTTGCCAGGCGCTGCGCCACCTCCTGCAGCAATCGGCGGTCTCTGGTTGTCGTTTCCACCAGTTCCCTCAGCTGTGCTGACATTAAGCGGTTAGCTTCTTGCTGCACCGCTGTGGATTGCACCAGCGCTTTCACCACGTCATCCATTTTGACACTGTAACGTTATCCTCACATGGGGCACCAAATGTGACAACACGCCTGTGGTTCGCCTTTGCTGGGATCAAAGGGCACGTTGATCTTGTGTCATTTAGTCCAAACACAGCAATTTGGATGCAACTGGCACTGGGCCAGGTTTATTGTGGTGAAAGCCAACAAAAGAAAACAAAACAGCAAAATAAAATCCTCGCCTGTCCGGCTCTAACTAAACAGAATTCACCCTCACTACAGGCTGAAGGGCTTCTCCCTTCCAGCCTAAACATACAACCAAACAGCAATGGCTTCACTCACGTGCTTCTCCTCACACAGACAGGCTGTCTGTGCTCCCAGGCTGAGAGAGAGCTCCGCCCGTCTCCCAGACTCCTTTTACAGACCCAAACCGCCTCCCATTACTTCATTACCAGCCAGGTGATACAACCCATGTCAGGTTGCATAGGACAGATACCTGGGTGAGATATACCTGCCCTCCTCCACTAACCCCACATGAGTCTCACATGCCCATTCTAAAAGAATGGGCGAAAATATTTACCACTGCGGGTATACCTCAAACAACAGCCTAACTATTGTAACGGTCATCATGGTGGCACATGAGGAGAAGGAGGAGCAGTCCAGCGATTAGCCAAAGTCCTGAAGTGTGTACCCATGGGTGAGTGGAGGTACATGGCAAATTCATATAACAAAATTTTAATTCAGTTGTCATTTGCTGGTGGTGTGGTGAAGTCTGGCCCAATCCAACCCTTGTTCATCTTGATCAGAGTCAGCCTGTCAGCATTTTCAGTTGACAGGCGGGTGCGTTTATCAGTAATGATTCCACCTGCAGCACTGAAAACACGCTCTGATAAAACGCTAGCGGCAGGGCAGGCCAGGACTTCCAAGGCATAGAGAGCCAATTCATGCCACGTGTCCAGCTTGGAGACCCAATAATTGAAAGGCACAGAGGAATCTCGCAGTACAGTTGTTCGATCTGCAAGGTACTCCTTCAGCATCTGCCCAAACTTAGCATTTCTGGTGGCACTACCCCGCACCTCAGGGGCTGTGGTACGTGAGGGGCTGAGAAAACTGTCCCACATCTTAAGACAGTTCCCCTACCTCTGGCGGATTGGACTTGTGCCCCTCTCGGCCGTACGCCTTGGTTGTCCACCGAATCCTGACCTATGCCGCTAGCGTTTTGTGAGGGGAATGATTTGCCTACTTCCGTGACTATGGCCCTGTGGAACTGCTGCATTTTGGCTGACCTCTCCGCCTCAGGAATGAGAGACATAAAGTTCTCCTTGTAGCGGGGTCTAACAGTGTTGCCAACCAGTACTGATTGTCGGCCAAGATGTTGTGAACGCGAGGGTCACGAGCCAGGCAGCTTACCATAAAGTCAGCCATGTGCGCCAGACTCTTAACAGCCATCACTTCAGTATCCAGACCAACACGATGACTGAACATGCTGTCCTCCTCCTCCTCCTCATCTCCCCTGTCCTCTGGCCAGCCACGCTGAATCGAGGGTATGACTGGTGTGCATGTCATATCCTCAATTTGGCCAGAGAGTTGCTCCATGTCTTCATCCTCCTCCTCCTCATCATAGTCCTCCACTGCACGTTGTGATGAGATGAGGCTGGGCTGTGTGTTTTCACCCACACCCACTACTGTTTCTTGCTCCAAATCATCGCGCTCGGCATGCAATGCATCCTCTTTGATTTCAGCAGAGACCGTTTTAGAAGGCAGAGTAGTGGTATGGTGACGCTAATAATGGCGTCATCGCCGCTCACCATCTTGGTGGAGTCCTCAAAGTTTTGGAGGACGGTACATAGGTCCGACATCCATCTCCACTCCTCAGGTGTTATGTGTGGAGTTTGACCCATTTCCCGACGGCTTAGGTGATGCAGGTAGTACACAACTGCCCTCTTCTGCTCACATATCCTGACCAACATGTGCAAAGTTGAATTCCAATGCGTGGGGACATCACACACCAGTCTGTGGGCCGGAAGACGCAAACGGCGCTGAAAGCTGGCAAGGCCGGCTGAAGCAGCAGGTGACTTGCGAAAATGTGCAGACAGACGGCGAACTTTTACCAGCAGGTCAGACACCTCTGGGTATGACTTTACAAACCTCTGAACCACCAGGTTGAGCACATGGGCCACGCATGGAACATGCGTCAGCTGGCCTCGCCACAAAGCTGCCACCAGGTTCCGGCCATTGTCACACACGACCTTTCCTGGCTTTAGGTTCAGAGGTGTGAGACAGTGATCTGCCTGCTGTTTCAGAGCTGTCCACACCTCTTCTGCATTGTGGGGTTTGTCACCTATGCAGACTAGCTTCAGCACAGCCTGTTGCCGCTTTGCAGAGGCAGTGCGGCAGTGCTTCCAGCTTGGGACTGGTGATGAGGGTACAGTGGATGAGGATGCGCAGAAGGAGGAGGCTGAGGAGCATGACATTCCGGAGCTGTAGAGTGTCGGTGAAACCCTGACTGAGGTAGGGCCTGCTATCCTTGGTGAGGGAAGGACGTGTTCCGTCCCTCGCTCAGACTGGGTACCAGCCTCCACAATATTAATCCAGTGTGCCGTCAAGGAGATGTAGCGGACTTGCCCACAAGCACTTGTCCACGTGTCTGTTGTTAGGTGGACTTTGGCTGAAACAGCGTTGTTCAGGGCACATGTGATGCTGTTGGACACGTGGTTATGCAATGCGGGGACGGCACATCTGGAGAAATAGTGGCGGCTGGGGACCGAGTAACGTGGGACAGCAGCCGCCATCAGGTCGCGGAATGCGTCCGTGTCCACCAGCCGGAAAGGCAACATTTCTAGCGCTATGAGTCGCGAAATGTGATCATTCAGGACTGTGGCATGTGGGGCGTTGGCAGCGTATTTGCGCCTGCGTTCAAATGTTTGCTGAATGGATAATTGAACTGCGCTGGGACAAGGACGTGCTTGATGGTGGTGTAATTTGTGCATGGGCAACTTCAGGTGCAGGGCCGGAGGCTTGTTCGCGGCCAGCATGGACAGGGGATTGGCTCGCACGCACAACAGGCGAAGACGTAGCAGTGACATCAGCAAGCACTGCTCCTCGACTCTGTTGTACTTCCCACAAAGTCGGGTGCTTGGCTGACATGTGCCTGATCATGCTGGTGGTGGTCAGGCTGCTAGTTTTCGTACCCCTGCTGATATTGGCATGGCAGGTGTGGCAAATGGCCTTTTTAGAGTCTTCTGGAGCCAACTTAAAAAACTCCCAGACTCGGGAAGACCGAACATTTGCACAGGCACCTTGAGTCGTGTTGTTGTTCCGGGAAACGGTTGCCTGCCTTCTGCCTGCGGACGCGACCCTGCTTCGTACTGCCTGTTGGGATGCTACGCCTCCCTCCCCCCGTGCACTGCTGGCCTCGCTCTGCATATCCTCCTGCCATGTTGGGTCAGCTACTGGATCATCCACCATGTCGTCTTCCTCTTCCGCACCCTGATCCTCCTCCTGACTTCCTGGCAATTGTGTCTCATCATCGTCCACCCCTTGTTGGGACACTTTTCCAACGTTCCGTTCGTGAGAACGTGGCTGCTCAAATATTTGGGCATCTGTACATACCATCTCCTCATCACCCACTTCAAGAGGAGCTGGCGACAGGCCAGATTCTGCGAATGGACACGTGAACAGCTCTTCCGAGTGTCCTAGTGTGGGATCAATAATGTCCGTGGACGTGTACTCGGCCTGGTGGTAGGAAGGAGGATCAGGTTGGGAAATGTGCGGTGCAGTATCACGGCTACTGACACTTGACCGTGTGGAAGACAGGGTGTTTGTGGAGGTGCCCATCTGACTTGAAGCATTATCCGCTATTCAAGTAACCTGTTGACACTGGTCTTGGTTCAACAGCGGTGTACTGCTGCGGGCCCCAAGAATTTGGAACAGGACGTGCGAGCGAGGAGATGTGGCCCTTTGTTGTTGCGAAATTAGTGCTTGCACACGACCTCGGCCTCTGCCTGCACCACCATCACGTCCACTTCCTTGTTCCTTGCCAACGCCCTTGCCAACGCCCTTGCGCATTTTGCCTGTATAGAGCGACAACTGTCTGGTGACTGTAGAGGTCACAGGAGATTCGGATTTTAGTCCCTAACCTGTATCAAGGTAGTAAGTACACCAGTCTGCTGACTGTAATGGTCACAGATTATTAGGATTTTAGTCCCTAACCTGTATCAAGTTATCACGTACACCAGTCTGGTGACTGCTCAGATCACAGGAGATTCGGATTTTAGTCCCTAACCTGTATCAAGGTATGACGTACACCAGTCTGGTGACTGTTCAGATCACAGGAGATTAGGATTTTAGTCCCTAACCTGTATCAAGGTATGACGTACACCAGTCTGGTGACTGCTCAGATCACAGGAGATTCGGATTTTAGTCCCTAACCTGTATCAAGGTATGACGTACACCAGTCTGGTGACTGTTCAGATCACAGGAGATTAGGATTTTAGGCCCTAACCTTTATCAAGGTATGACGTACACCAGTCTGGTGACTGCTCAGATCACAGGAGATTGGATTTTAGTCCCTAACCTGTATCAAGGTATGACGTACACCAATCTGGTGACTGCTCAGATCACAGGAGATTCGGATTTTAGGTCCCTAACCTGTATCAAGGTATGACGTACACCAGTCTGGTGACTGTTCAGATCACAGGAGATTAGGATTTTAGTCCCTAACCTGTATCAAGGTATGACGTACACCAGTCTGGTGACTGCCAGATCACAGAGATTAGGATTTTAGTCCCTAACCTGTATCAAGGTATACGTACACCAGTCTGGTGACTGTACAGGTCACAGGAGATTAGGATTTTAGTCCCTAACCTGTATCAAGGTATGAAGTACACCAGTCTGGTGACTGTTCAGATCACAGGAGATTAGGATTTTAGTCCCTAACCTGTATCAAGGTATGACGTACACCAGTTCTGGTGATGTCAATCACAGGAGATTAGGATTTTAGTGCCCTAACCTGTATCAAGGTATGACGTACACCAGTCTGGTGACTGTCAATCACAGGAGATTGGATTTTAGTCCCTAACCTGTATCAAGGTATGACGTACACCAGTCTGGTGACTGTTCAATCACAGGAGATTAGGATTTAGTCCCTAACCTGTATCAAGGTATGACGTACACCAGTCTGGTGACTGCATGATCACAGGAGATTAGGATTTTAGGCCCTAACCTGTATCAAGGTATGACGTACACCAGTCTGGTGACTGTTCAGATCACAGGAGATTAGGATTTTAGTCCCTAACCTGTATCAAGGTATGACGTACACCAGTCTGGTGACTGTTCAAGATCACAGGAGATTAGGATTTTAGGTCCCTAACCTGTATCAAGGTATGACGTACACCAGTCTGGTGAACTGTCAGATCACAGGAGATTAGGATTTTAGGCCCTAACCTGTATCAAGGTATACGTACACCAGTCTGGTGACTGTTCAGATCACAGGAGATTAGGATTTTAGTCCCTAACCTGTATCAAGGTATGAGTACACCAGTCTGGTGACTGTCAGATCACAGGAGATTAGGATTTTAGCCCTAACCTGTATCAAGGTATAAGTACACCAGTCTGGTGACTGTTCAGATCACAGGAGATTAGGATTTTAGCCCTAACCTGTATCAAGGTATGACGTACACCAGTCTGGTGACTGTTCAGATCACAGGAGATTAGGATTTTAGTCCCTAACCTGTATCAAGGTATGATGTACACCAGTCTGGTGACTGCTCAGATCACAGGAGATTCGGATTTTAGTCCCTAACCTGTATCAAGGTATGACGTACACCAGTCTGGTGACTGTTCAGATCACAGGAGATTAGGATTTTAGTCCCTAACCTGTATCAAGGTATGACGTACACCAGTCTTGGGGACTGCTCAGATCACAGGAGATTCGGATTTTAGTCCCTAACCTGTATCAAGGTATGACGTACACCAGTCTGGTGACTGTCAGATCACAGGAGACTAGGATTTTAGGCCCTAACCTGTATCAAGGTATGACGTACACCAGTCTGGTGACTGCTCAGATCACAGGAGATTCGGATTTTAGTCCCTAACCTGTATCAAGGTATGACGTACACCAGTCTGGTGACTGCTCAGATCACAGGAGATTCGGATTTTAGTCCCTAACCTGTATCAAGGTATGTCGTACACCAGTCTGGTGACTGTTCAGATCACAGGAGATTAGGATTTTAGGCCCTAACCTGTATCAAGGTATGACGTACACTAGTCTGGTGACTGCTCAGATCACAGGAGATTCGGATTTTAGTCCCTAACCTGTATCAAGGTATGACGTACACCAGTCTGGTGAATGCAATGGTCACAGGAGATTAGGATTTTAGGCTCTAACCTGTGTCAAGGTAGTACGTACACCAGTCTGGTGACTGTAATGGTCACAGGAGATTAGGATTTTAGGCCCTAACCTGTATCAAGGTAATAAGTACACCAGTCTGGTGACTGTTCAGATCACAGGAGATTAGGATTTTAGTCCCTAACCTGTATCAAGGTAGTAAGTACACCAGTCTGGTGACTGAAATGGTCACAGGAGATTAGGATTTTAGGCCCTAACCTGTATCAAGGTATTAAGTACACCAGTCTGGTGACTGTTCAGATCACAGGAGATTAGGATTTTAGGCCCTAACCTGTATCAAGGTATGACGTACACCAGTCTGGTGACTGTTCAGATCACAGGAGATTAGGATTTTAGTCCCTAACCTGTATCAAGGTATGACGTACACCAGTCTGGTGACTGCTCAGATCACAGGAGATTCGGATTTTAGTCCCTAACCTGTATCAAGGTATGACGTACACCAGTCTGGTGACTGTTCAGATCACAGGAGATTAGGATTTTAGGCCCTAACCTGTATCAAGGTATGACGTACACCAGTCTGGTGACTGCTCAGATCACAGGAGATTCGGATTTTAGTCCCTAACCTGTATCAAGGTATGACGTACACCAGTCTGGTGACTGCTCAGATCACAGGAGATTCGGATTTTAGTCCCTAACCTGTATCAAGTATGACGTACACCAGTCTGGTGACTGTTCAGATCACAGAGATTAGGATTTTAGTCCCTAACCTGTATCAAGGTATGACGTACACCAGTCTGGTGAATGCAATGTCACAGGAGATTAGGATTTTAGGCCCTAACCTGTATCAAGGTATACGTACACCATCTGGTGACTGTAATGGATCACAGGAGATTAGGATTTTAGGCCCTAACCTGTATCAAGGTATAAGTACACCAGTCTGGTGACTGTTCAGATCACAGGAGATTAGGATTTTAGGCCCTAACCTTTATCAAGGTATGACGTACACCAGTCTGGTGACTGCTCAGATCACAGGAGATTCGGATTTTAGTCCCTAACCTGTATCAAGGTATGACGTACACCAGTCTGGTGACTGCTCAGATCACAGGAGATTCGGATTTTAGTCCCTAACCTGTATCAAGGTATGACGTACACCAGTCTGGTGACTGTTCAGATCACAGGAGATTAGGATTTTAGTCCCTAACCTGTATCAAGGTAGTACGTACACCAGTCTGGTGACTCTAATGGTCACAGGAGATGAGGATTTTAGTCCCTAACCTGTATCAAGGTAGTACGTACACCAGTCTGGTGACTCTAATGGTCACAGGAGATGAGGATTTTAGTCCCTAACCTGTATCAAGGTAGTACGTACACCACTCTGGTGACTGTAATGGTCACAGAAGATTAGGATTTTAGGCCCTAACCTGTATCAAGGTATGACGTACACCAGTCTGGTGACTGCTCAGATCACAGGAGATTCGGATTTTAGTCCCTAACCTGTATCAAGGTATGACGTGCACCAGTCTGGTGACTGTTCAGATCACAGGAGATTAGGATTTTAGTCCCTAACCTGTATCAAGGTATGACGTACACCAGTCTGGTGACTGCTCAGATCACAGGAGATTCGGATTTTAGTCCCTAACCTGTATCAAGGTATGACGTGCACCAGTCTGGTGACTGTTCATATCACAGGAGATTTGGATTTTAGTCCCTAACCTGTATCAAGGTATGATGTACACCAGTCTGGTGACTGTTCAGATCACAGGAGATTAGGATTTTAGTCCCCAACCTGTATCAAGCTATGACGTACACCAGTCTGGTGACTGTTCAGATCACAGGAGATAAGGATTTTAGTCTCTAACCTGTATCAAGGTATGACGTACACCAGTCTGGTGACTGTTCGGATCATAGGAGATTAGGATTTTAGTCCCTAACCTGTATCAAGGTATGACGTACACCAGTCTGGTGACTGCTCAGATCACAGGAGATTCGGATTTTAGTCCCTAACCTGTATCAAGGTATGACATACACCAGTCTGGTGACTGTTCAGATCACAGGAGATTAGGATTTTAGGCCCTAACCTGTATCAAGGTATGACGTACACCAGTCTGGTGACTGCTCAGATCACAGGAGATTCGGATTTTAGTCCCTAACCTGTATCAAGGTATGACGTACACCAGTCTGGTGACTGCTCAGATCACAGGAGATTCGGATTTTAATCCCTAACCTGTATCAAGGTATGACGTACACCAGTCTGGTGACTGTTCAGATCACAGGAGATTCGGATTTTAGTCCCTAACCAGTATCAAGGTAGTACGTACACCAGTCTGGTGACTCTAATGGTCACAGGAGATGAGGATTTTAGTCCCTAACCTGTATCAAGGTAGTACGTACACCAGTCTGGTGATTCTAATGGTCACAGATTAGGATTTTAGTCCCTAACCTGTATCAAGGTAGTACGTACACCAGTCTGGTGACTCTAATGGTCACAGGAGATGAGGATTTTAGTCCCTAACCTGTATCAAGGTAGTATGTACACCAGTCTGGTGACTCTAATGGTCACAGGAGATGAGAATTTTAGTCCCTATGTCCTAACCTGGATCAAGCTAGTAAGTACAACAGTCTGGTGACTGTAATGGTCACATAAAAGCTTGGACTCCGATCTGGATCACCCTGCCTATATCCTCCGAGATTAGTCCTGAGAAGGACTGTTGTGGTCAGCTCAGCAGCAGTTTGCAGCCCTGCTCCGGATCTACCTATGAGGGCCGCAAATCTGTCCCTAAGCAGCAGCAGACACTGTCCCTACACTCACTGTCTGGATGCCTGTGTGCAGAGCACAGCGCGGCCGGGTCTTATAAAGGCTCGGTCACGCTGTGCAGGCCGGCCAATCACTGCAATGCCACAACTAACAGGGCTGTGGCATTGCAGTGGTCTGCCAGCCAATCCCTGCACGTGGGCTGGCTCTCAAAAGAGCGCCAACATGCAGAGATGACGACCACGAGCACAGCACGAGTATCGCGAGATTACTCGGTGCTCGCCGAGTAGCCAGAGTACAGTGATACTCGTGCGAGTACCGAGTAGTGGCGAGCATGTTCGCTCATTACTAGTTATTATTAAAGTGTTGTGCTGGGTAAATTAAGCCAGGCGGCTGGTACCGCCATTGGGACCCACAGGCCCCATTGATAAGTGTGGATAGTTAGTTATGGTAAATGTATGTGTAAAGTTTAGATAGGCCGGTGGCCGTGACCACCATGGGAGTTGTCGTTAGTGCTCCAAGGGTTTGAAGGAGATGTGGTTACACGTCCCGGTTACTGTAAGACGTATATGTGCAGTAGGGTTCTATGCTATATGTAATGTAATGTATTATGTGATGTGCTGTTCTAGTGTAATGCAATGTACTATGTGATGTGCTTACGGTCAATGTTTGATATGCTACCCGGTTTATGATATGTATGTGAGAAATAAATGGGTAGTCATTGGAAAAAATTATAAGCACGTGTTGGTGTCATTATGCAGCAAGTGAGTTCCTAGGGTCGCTACCTCACAGTAGCTTGCATATTTTTCATTTTAGTGGTAAGAAAAATTCAGAACCATATAAAAACTATATAACATTTTTTTAAAAAAACTGTCTTGTAACACCATTTTATGAGAA